>JAAAKB020161680.1:0-20871 GCA_010014835.2 Apostichopus leukothele | reverse complement strand
AAATAGACCAATCACATCAGCAGGATTCTCACTTGTTCATCTGATCTGATCGCCGCGCCAACCTACAACTTACGTTCACCGCACTATTTTGCAGTCTTGGAAAATTTCGCCCCATAAAAATGGATCGTTTGCCTGGCGTCATTCGTGCTCAACGTGACCTAAATGAAGCCTTAGATAGCATAACCAACAGGAGTGATTTTATTTCACATTTTTCGGAAACGTAAGTTGAAAACAAACTGTCTTTAGCCTAGGCCTCAAGTTTCAGTGGCTAAATGAATGTGGTTTGCTACCGAGTACCAGTGGACAACATACGTAGTCCAAGCTAGGGCCTAGGCAGTATTTCAAATATTACGCTTGAGCCAGTTAGACTAGCCAAAATCTAGTCAAACGAGTAGCATGGACTATCTCTCATATCTATCTTTCAGGCCTTACTCGATATTCTCGTAGAAAATTAAAATGAATCAAAACAATTGAATATATATATTAAAAGCAGTACTTGTCAAAAGTGTAGGCCTAGCCTACTTACGAAATGTGATATGAAACCCTAGCCCATATAGGGCCCATACTGGAAAGTATAGGCCCTATGTATGTTAGGCGAGTATCTTCGGTACGGTATTATAACTTGATATGCCAAGCTGATCTCGTGATTATCCTACAAAACAAGCTGGAGTGATGAAGAGTGGTGTTACAAATGACCATATTAAATTCCATATCTAGACAAGTTTAAACACATGCCTTCGACAGAATAGGCTAGTGTAACGTTACTGTGACTGGTGTGTAGTCTTATGTAATTTGTAAGCCTCTAGAGGCTAGTGTATATAACGTACTGTAGGATAGACTAACGTAACATTACTGTGAATGCGTAGGCAGGATGGCTAGTCTATACACTAGTGCATATTGGGAAGAGAAGTGTCGAGAACAATTACCAAATATGAAAATCTGTGAGACATGTAGTCGTAATCGTTGAAATGATAGCATCAATTTCCGTTTAAGCCCCCTCACAAATCTTAAATTTTCCAAAGGGGGGATAGCCCCTTCCTGGGCTAAGACCCCTCCTCCTGGTGACAGTATTATAGTATTAACAGAAAGGTTTTGGGATGGTACTGGTCCAAAAGAGCAAATCCAGGACCACCAACAGCAACATCAGCAGCTCAGAAGCTGATGAAATTAATTCAATCAAATTCTGATTGCTAATTTTGCTACTTTTCTTTCTCAGTTTTTATGCAAATTTACTAATGTGTCAAGTGTAAGGTTGAAATTTGTGTAATTTCATACTACATGAATACATGATGTACTCTTACTGTATCATGAATTCAGCTTTCAGGCAAACAGATCAAGCCAATCACCACCAGCAACAGGGCGCAGACATGCACAAAGAAAAAGGAAACGTGGACGCCCTGTTGCATCATATTCAATGAAAATCGTGGCACTATCCAATCCAGCAGCTTCAAGAAGACCATCATCATGGAAGGCGATAAATGAATTGAAGAAGGAGGGTTTAGGTCTGTTTATGTAATGCTTACTAAGATTCTGTAAGTGTACAGTAAAATGACACTTATTAAGTGAACAGCTCTTAAATGCTGTAAATACTTTGGTTTGCCTATATGATAACTACTGCTGTTGCATAATAATTTGTACATACATGGTTGTATGGCTCAGCTACTAT
This sequence comes from Apostichopus leukothele, assembly GCA_010014835.2. Classification (NCBI taxonomy): domain Eukaryota; kingdom Metazoa; phylum Echinodermata; class Holothuroidea; order Aspidochirotida; family Stichopodidae; genus Apostichopus; species Apostichopus leukothele. Next base: position 19,205 of record JAAAKB020161680.1, on the reverse strand, counting down.
GCTTGAGACTTATCACTTTTACACCATAGTTTAGAGCCCTTGAGGTGCAGTACAATGTACTGTACAGTATATTATGTCTGAAAGGTATTATGTAAACATCATCTTCAGTTGTGAAAACTCAGGCAATGAACAGTGATTGCTTGTCTTCCTGCAGTAGTTAATGAACCATTGTGCCTAGAACCCTTCTTTGAACATTTCTGTATGTATATATGTAGGTTTGACTATACATTCAGTAATACTCAATAGACCTGTGTAAAAATTTCAGTCAGGGTTGATTCCATCATTTCAGTTTACACTTTTTTTGCTTTATGTTGAAAGACTCTCCATTCCAGCATACACTGCATGTCTTCTTATCCTCTACTTGTTGTATGCAAGTTAATGTAGTTCTTTGATTCAACACAAGTTTCTTTTCTTATTTCTTTAAGGACACTTGCCAGAGGACTGTCAAGTGCCTGCAGATCTTGATGCTGCTGCTTTTGAACAGTTTTTGTGGGATAAATTCCCTCCATTTCATGGAATACCACTAGTTTTTAAAAGGGCTATTGGAAGTGGCAAACTAATAGATCTTCCTGAAGGCATGCAGAAAACACCAGCTGGTGTTCGAGGAAAGACCAAGCATTGTGTTTATGTGTTGCCCTCTACAGAAATACCTGCTCAGACAGTAAGTTTGCATTATTTTTGTTTGATTTTGTGTGTAGTGTCTACTAGAAGTGTATGACGTTATTTATATCTTTAAGTAGGTGTACAAGGTGATGGCTATAAACTGTCAATCTTACTTGTCGTTATGGTTGGACTAGAAGTGTAAAGTTATTTTCTTATTAGTTATATGAGCCTTCTTGAGAATATGTTAATGACTAAATGCTTTGTAAAAATCTTCTAAACTGAATTGCTGTCATCGTGTTTTGAAATGTGTGGATGAAAATGGAATTAAAGTACAGGGTATCACAGCTGCGGTTTTGATTCTCTCCTAGTTAACCAATTATAATGCATCAATGTGGTATATGATTGTAACTGTAGTTCATGAACAGTAAGAAGACATAAGTCACATCTTCGATCTTTATGGAACTTATCATGTCCCATTGTTCTAATTAAGTTTTATTCCTTATGTGATTTACTTTGTTAAACTGAGAGTCAATCAGTGGGCATATGTTCTCTGCTAGTTGTTGGTACAGATGACAAAGTTTGTTTGTAATTACTAATGTTATTCTCCTCTTCCTCTGATTTGCTAAATAGGGTCACTGTGCAACATGCTCAAGAAGTTTGCAAGGAGCAGGAAATTGTATTGTTTGCGAGCAAAACAACGAATATGCCCAGGCACTTGCTGCAGACCAAGCAAAGGTAATTAGAATATAACAATGAACTGTAAATTCAACCAATTGTGATAAATGTCTGAATAGTACTTTTACTGTCATTTGGTTATAAATTTCTTACCAAAGAGAACAATAAGTCGCTGCTGCATTAGTCAACTGTTATGTTTGATGTTCTCAGAAACAACCATATACTGGTATTAACTGCATGAACTTAGCTCTGTCATTTTTCAACTAGACAACCAAGTCTTATAAATTCTATATATATATATATATATATATATACACACATATATATGTATATATACAGTATATAGTTATGGAAGTTTGATTCAAGCTCACTCTTTGGTGTGTACAATACTTTGTGTGGTAATTTCAATAAATTTAACTTGGGTAATATTTACTTCCAGGAAACTACATCATGTGAACAGCAAGCTTCAACAGCCCATCTTTCAAAGCTACGTGTGGTAAATTGTCATTTTTTGATGTTGAACATTACCAATTAATTGCCAATTAATTGAAGAATTCCATATAACCAACAATTTTCCAGGTCAAACATTTTTTCAGTAGCTATACTGCATGACAATTGGTGCTTTCTGAAATTGTTTTCACCAACATTCCAGGTATTTCAGTGGGCACACTTTTTCCCTCTATCACCCATTATTTCCTGATTTTTCCCATTTGCCTTGAGAAGTATACCCAGGCAAATCTAACAGAGCATTGAGCAACCTCAACCTTTAAGAAAAGCACCACTAGCTGTGTCTTTCTGCATTCCATTTTCTCCTCTTTCCCAGCAAAACGTAATGGTGCAATACTCTCATCAGATATACAGTTATTTATACAGTGGATTTTACAATGAGACACAGAATAGTAACATATGACATCATAATGCCAATCTTTCATACTTTATTTGGCATGGCTTTGTGTCAATGAGCACATCGAAAAGATGTGAATAATATAGTAACCGTTCGTGACATTCTATTCTTTGCACGTTTTGCAAGTAGCATTATTTTGTAAACTTAGATTTGCACGACGATACATACATCACAGGTCGGCTTGATAGCTAAAACAAGGTACCTATAATTTACAGCTGCTCCCTTGATGAGTTGAAGAGACTGTATGATGCTGACTAATAGCTCAGAAAAGTGCAAGTAAACACACAATGCAGTACAAGTGCAAGCCTAATTTTAAAACAGGATGCTTGGAACCTTCTTAGGTTATAATTATGTCATAATCTGGATGCATTCATATTATAAATTTTCAGGTCAGAGAAGAACGTGCTGCAGCATTGGATATTACTTCAGAGCCAGTCAATGGTTTCATTCTAAAGTGTAGACTGCCAAATAGTGTCACAATGCAGCGCAGGTTTCTTGCAGAGGAACAGCTGTCCGTAAGTACATGCGAAAGTTATACTTCAAGATTTCAGAGTATCCCAATGTACTTTGTTAGGAAAGCTTGAACAGATGTAATTTTTCTTATATAACAAATTATAAAGAGCCCTTTGGTTTTGTGGAAGTCAAATGTCATTTGGGGTCAACATGCATGGATCTAGTAAGTGTAAAGTGGTACTTTAATTGGACGCATGTTAACATTCTGATGTGTCATATTGATACAAGATGGAAACCTATCAGTGTCATTGGTCAACAACAGTTGTGAATGTGAGTTTCCCATATTACTGAGATCAAGTGTTTTGTGCATGATTATACTGTTCAACATGTGTGACTGGTACAAGTATTACTCATGATACATCACCAAATCTCTATACTTTTTTGTTCTAATGCAATGTACAGCAGTAATGAAATGATGTAGGCATATATAGTCAAATTAATTGCCATTCTTCCCATTCATTTTTTAAAAGACACTAGTGAATTGGATTGGATCGACAGAACATGCCACAGAGGATTTTACTTTGTATGTTTTGGGCAAGCCTGAAATCCAAGTTTCAAAAGCTGCTGACAAATCTCTCCATGATGTTGGCATTATATGCTCTTGTTTAGTGAATGTATGCTGGGTAAGTTATTTTCAGAGGTTTGTGTACCCACTTACAACATACTTTGTAGGCTTGAAATGTACACAAATTTCATTCAGGAAAATACAATCAATACAAGTTCACTCATGTGATAAAGTTGTTGGATATATGCCGTCCAGTGCCTTGCTTTTGGTTTATTGGCAACTGAGTTCTAGCTTTTATCTCTACAATCGACTTATTATACAAAAATTACTTGTGCTTGCTTCCTTTTTATTCATGCAGTTTAGGCACATATAGTGAGGCTTTCTCTTGATCATTCCTCACATCACACTCTGTATATTGTTCATATAGTAAATGAGCTTTCATTATATCATGGGCATACATTTGCTGGTTAACAAGACATCTTAGAGAAGGAAACTGGGACAAATCTTTTTGGGGAAGTATAGAGATCACAATGTTCAATCATTGACATGCAATGTCTTGTCTTAAGCAGGGAAATTATGACACCAAGTATGAATGACCCACTTTTAATGTTAAGAATTATGAATGGTCATTGTTTCTGATGTTAACAGATTACTTGGATTCAGTTGTGGGCAATGAGAGAAACCTTATCACGATGGGGAAATCCTGTGCACATAACTAACATATCGCAAATAGAAACTGCATGGACAGGTCTCACATATGCCGTGTAGATATCCAGTATATTACATTCAAGGACCCTCCTTTATTATGTAGACAAATGTTTTCTTTCAGGTTGAGCCAGATGTGAGAGAGACAAGTGAACCCAATGAGGTTCCTGTTTCTCAAGTTCCTGGTCCTTCAAGCAACTCTGAGGTTAATGGTCCTTCAAGCCCCATTCAACTTCCTGGCCCTTCAAGAACCTCACAAGCACCTGGTCCTTCATATGCCTCTCAACTTCCTGGTCCTTCAAGTACTTATCAAATTCCAGGTTCTTCAAGGCCTTCTCAACTTCTTGGTCCCTCAACAGTGGCCTCCCAAGTTCCTGGCCATTCAAGAACCTATGGGGTTACTGGTCCTTCTGACCCTGGCACACCAGAAATATTGTTTTCTGTACCAAATGTAAGTTTGATTTGATATTCAGTTATGAAGAATTGTGTACATATGTTGATTTGTGTTATGCATTCTTTGTACACACAATACCACAGAAGGGAATCTTGTACATCTTCAGTAGATGGTATGTGGAAGTTCAACGATGGCTACATGAAGCCTTGTGCTGCTTTAGGTGTAGGTCAAAGGACATTTGGGGTAAAAACAGTCAAAATGAGAAAACTCATAAACATGAATATAAGATTATAAGTGGAAGCCTAGGCAGAAATCAAATTTCAGAAGCAATGCTTTTCCACATATTGCAAAGATCAGTATCATGTTACAATTCTGTTTGTAAGATTACAAAAAAAGGGAAACATTTAAACTCATGTCACAAAACCACAATACCTTTTCTAATTAACATTTTAAGACGCTCGATTTTTGCATGTCAAATCAATATCTTTGTGTGAGGAGAGTTATCATTTAACCATAAGCAAAAACTCAATATCCTAAGTACTGCTTAAGATACTGAATCCGGCAAAAGTAAGTGAGTTGCATGCCCATTTTGCTCAATTCCAACAGTTAAAAAAACATGTTTGATGTATTATGCTGCTTTCAGGTCTGTTTTGGCAGCACACAATCTTTATGGTCCCTTTCCTAACAATGCTTTCACTTTCATATGATTCAGGTATCTATGTGTAACACAAACATAGCACCATGTGACTTTCCTAAAATGCTCAAAGAGTATTTGAGAAATGTAAGACATCTGATGTTAAATCACTTATGTAAGTTTCACTTGGCAATACTCAGCACTACGTGGGCATATGTCATTAAACTCTAACATTTATTGAAACCTGTACCATTTCATATCTTCCTATATGGAATATATACTGACCACAAATGTAATGCCCTAACGCTTAGTGTTGTTATTGTTTCAGGCACGTTTTTGATTCCTTGTCCGAAGGCTCAAAGAATATATGCAATGGTTATTGCGCGTGTGTGTGCGTGTGTTTGTGATGCCCTTGGCTCGTAAACACGATCACTCACAAAGGCGAGTTGGATTGAAGTCATACTTGGTACATAGATGCGCCATACTGAGTATTAGAACCCTATTGATTTTGGTGCTCATCTCATGAATAATAATGAGGTCACAGGGTCAAACGTAGAAATCTCCAAATGCTAATAACTGCAACCGAAAGTCAGAATTTATTCATACTTGTTATTAATGTGTTGGTAGATAGTGGGTACATGGTAATATATGTTCAAGTTGACATGATGCATATTTATTTGAAGTCATTTATTGAAGTCATACTTAGTGCATATATGCGCCATAGTGAGTAGAAGAGCCCTATTGAGTTTGGTGCTCATCTCAAGAATATTAATGAGGTCACAGGGTCAAATATAAACATTTTAGAATTGAATCATACTTTGTGTGAAGGTGTTGGTAGATAGCGGGTACATGATGATGGATGTTCAATGTGATATTATGCACATTTATTAAGGGGGCAGGGCTTGAGTTGATTTTTGCTAAAAATAGCTTGTAAACACAGTAAGTTAACATATTTAGAAGGTAGGTCCACAGTTAGTGAAAGAACCTTGCTGATCAACTAATCAACAAAATGACGAAAGCTTGGGATTATAATGTCAATTGGCAAGGAATCACAATAAGCCCACTGGCATTCTGGTTTTACTTGAAGGACTTACTATTTTTTAATTGTTACAACAAGTCATCTATTTTTTAAATTGTAGTCTTATGACAGTGATGAGGACTTTGACGACACACTGCAAATGCCTTCACCGCTAGAAACAGATGATATGCAGGTAGGAGGTTTAAACTTTACATAGTAACTTAAAGTCTGATGATGACCCAATTATCACCATGTAAGAACACCCTACAACCAATATTTTATTAGAAAAGAATCATTGTTATGAATTGGTTTTCAATGTGCCTTTTTTAACCTATTCAGATGGCAGGTTACATCCAAAATCAAAATAGACCATGTAATAAAAACCTGAACATCAAATCCAACCATGCCAAATGTATACCTAGTTGGATCTATTATTTTAAGTATTTTATTGCAAAATGAACTAATTATTTAAATGATTGCCAAACAATAGTTTACACTGATATATACAATAATTTTTTGAAAGAAATATATTTGTATTTATTGCTCATCATATTCAGGGGACTTGTAAAAGAGTCAATAGTTGTGAAATCTATCGACAAGGTGTTTCATATGATGATATTAAAGTGGAACATAATCAACAACTGCACAATTACTTGCATGTCAGTGATCCGGCCATCAATATACACATGAGGAAGGGTACAGCTGGAATTGTGAGTTCATTCAGGCTTGGGAATGAAATGCCTGTTTTTAAGATTAATTTTGTATCGTTACTAAATTTTTATTCAATTATTTAGGAATATCCACTGGTAGAGGAGGATGATGAACCGCCTTCAATTTTTCAGGAGCCTAGTGATGATAGGTGAGAGTGATACTATTTGTCCTAAGATAATTCATGTAGAGAGCCGACATTTTGTGCAGCTACTGTGAAAAGCCACTTTTCTTATCCACAAAACCATTCAGCCACTTTTCTACAACTACAACACCACAAGGAACGTTGGCAATGGGTTTTGCTTAAAATAGTAGCTAACTCAAGATAAATAAAAGAAGCATGTTGAGTTGGTGCTCTCATATGCTACAAGTACAATAGTCAATTAAAACTTCCTATAAAATTGTATTTTTGCTTTCATTGCTAAACAGCTGGCAGTTGAACCACCCTCATATTCTAATTGTCTTATTTTAATGTCTTTGCATGCATGGGCTAAGTAGTTTAGTGCAATAAATATATCCTTGTTATTGTCTTTATTTTCTTTTAAGCGATTGGAAATCTGAACTCATCCTTATCCAGTCCAGAGTTGATGCTGATGAGGTACAGGCGGCAAATTATGTCAACGTTACGAGGGACCGGGTAATGGAGTGTGCCAAAAGGGCATTCAAACGAAAAGCTTTCTGCCCATTGAAACCCATAAGTGTCGCATTTGTAGATGCATATAACACAAGTGAAGGAGTTATAGACAATGGAGGACCAACTCGTGAATTCTTTCGCCTGTTGGTTAAGGAGGCAACAGCAAGCCACATTTTCGATGGTCCACCTGGAGCTCGTACTTTGGCTTTGTCAACCCAGGGTAAGAAATTTATAATTTTATCTCACCCTATACAGGGAGCAGATACTGTACTCAATTGGCCCTTTTCTGCAAAACTTGTTATTTAGATGGTAAACCACCTGACACCCAGTGTGTGAACTGTAAATGGGGGGGGGGGGCTAGTGGGCAAGCATGGGGATACCCTCAACACTTAAAGGCAACAAACTGTAGAAAGAACAATTGTAATTATAAATAATTTTGTAATTTACACACCTATAACTATCGTAAACCCCTAACTCTCCCACAAACAGAACTATTAAAATCACTCTTAGTTTCCGCAGGGATTGTCTCATGCGGTCCTTCTTGAATGAATGAGCGGAAACTCATATATGAAAGCACTAACATCATACACCAACAGAATTATTGGTATTTTGCTATAGTGTTTAATATACTAATAATATTGTTTGCCATCTTTGTAAAACCTCTACATGTCATTTCAGCTCTATCTAACAGGACTTACAGGGAAGCTGGGATGTTTATTGCCCTGTCCCTTATTCATGGAGGACCCGGACCTATGTGCTTCTCAGAAGCTCTTTACCAACGGTTGTCTGGCAGTCCTTTAACGTGTCAGTTGACTGTAGATGACATTCAAGACACACTTGTTCAAGATGTTTTGAAAAAGGTAATCCAAATCTACTACATGAAATTGAAGTTGATAACATTTTGATAAAAGTCATTGTTTGCTTATTGGGAATGAATACAAATGTAAATGCACTTTATTTTCCATCAGAGTAAGTATTTCCTTGCCAAATGAAGGTAAAACGAATCTGTGTGATGGTGATAGCATGTGTGTGACACTCTGGCTTTTAAACACAATATCTCAAGAAAAGAATGTTCAAACTTGCTATTTAGCTAGCCCTTAATAGTGAGTCGATGATTGCTACTGATGTTCATGGAGGTTAAAGGTCAACAGAGGAGCGGTCAAAGTCTGAAAAACGATATATCTCAATAAGAGAAAGTTGCTTGAACTTCAAACATAGTTTGTTGGTAGCCCTTGGTCAGTAGATTTCCAAGTTTTCATGAGGTCAAAGTTCATCTTAGGTCAACTCAGGTAGAAAGTCTGAAAACCTTGTAAACACGTTATCTCAAGAACAGACCTGGTTGAACTATAAACTTGGTATTTATTCAGGTAAGCCTAATAGCGAGTTGATGAGCAATATTGATGTTCATGTTTACGGTCATTTAAAGTCAACAGAGGTGAAAGTCTGAGAACCTTGTAAATGCTGTATCTCAAGAGGGGAAAGTTCCATGAATGCCAAACTTAGTATGTTGGTAGTAAATAACTTCTAATGGTTTCCATGGAGTCATAGGTCAACTTTTCAAACAAGATATCTCAATAATGGAAATTTACTTGAACTTCATCATTGCTTCTCACATTGGCAAGGAATCACTAAGTCATTTGACATGGTGGTTGCAACATAGCATATTCAATGTTCCAGACTTTTGACTGCAAATGTCCTTTGAAACCCATGAAAGCCCACAGAAATTATCTGCTATGCAAGGTCTACCTACACACTAAGTTTGAAGTTTAAGTAATTCTTTGTTCTTATGATATTGCATTTACAAAGTTTTCAGACTTTGATCTCTGTTGACCTCAATTGACCGCCATAATAAATGCTAATGAATATCTGCACTTTAAGGGCTACCTACATACACAGATTGAAAATGATCTTTGACTGTTATGAAACTTAATAGACATTATATGTTTGAACTTTTACCAAGTTTCACTCCTATATATATTGTATAAACCATGTTTTTACACTTGGACCTTTGTTGACCTCAAACAGCCTACCAAAACCAAACAAAGAAAAGAGTCCCCCAAAAGGAACCCACATACCTACTTTGAACTTTACTTTTATTATTCATCTCTGGTTAGAGTGTTTAAGATGAAGTGTCACATATCATGACCAAAACACCATACACACTTCATCACCATTGCACTGATTCCTTCCGCCTTCGACAAGGAATCAATCAAAATATTGCTGTCAACCCATCTGGTATTGAACCAGTCTGTAACATCATTTAAGATAAATCCTTGATTAAATTTAAGCACCAATTTTGTTTGGTTTGAACAATAGATTTCAGATGCTGTCACTTTGGAGGATGTTGTGCAGGAAGTAGAAGAGAGTCAGGATGTCCTTTCCATACTTGGCTCCATACGACAGATTAAGTCATTAGCCGATAGGGATGTACTTGTAGAGGATGCTGTGACATTTTACTTATTTGGTAGAGTACAAGCTGCATTAGACCAGTAAGTAAAGTTCCAATTTTAACCAAACATGTGAATAGTTTGTAGGAAGTACTAGGGAAACTGATAATTTTTGCTTACTACTTTTGCATCAGCTGTAAACCGTGATACTAAGTGTTATCACACCTCTGAGTTTGCTTTGCCTAACCCTTCCAAAAAAAATTGCTTTTATATAAAAATATATACTTATTAAAATTGCTAAGTGAATCTAAGCGATGCCCAGAGGCAAGAATCTACGAACTGATTTTATTCTGGTACATTACATGTACTACTTTCAGATTCAAGGAGGGTCTTGAAACAGGTGGCATATTACCCGCCATACGGAAACACCCAGATGGATTTAGGTGCGTCTTTGTAAAGCCAGAAGAGCGGCACGACCACACAACACTGCAAGAAATGTTTGCTCCATCTCTGTCACCACGTGGGTCCAATAGGAGGAACATTGAAAATAGAATAATTTCATTCTGGAGAGATTGGCTAATTGATGTTGAAGGTAATTTCAAGTGTCATAATTTGTTTACATGACATGTTATTGTATGAAGTAAACTAATAATATGCATGTTAACCCTGTTTCTTTTCAGATCTATGTATATCGCATTTGGATTGCAGCTTTAGTACACTTCTTGCATGTTGTTGTTGCTTTTTTTCCCGTTGCTTTTTTCAAGCCTGTTTGTATGATACCTATATTACAGTCTATCATAGTTGAGATGATTACATAGGATTTACATGTGTCAGATCTCATGTTATTTAATGGCAAAATGTTTGTTGGATCTTTCAGGTAAATGCAATGGGCTGGAGAAATAACCAAACTGTTCATTGAACAATAACAATAAAATACTCTGCACAGTGCATGCCCATTTAAGTGGCATGATAACAAAATTTGTTTATTTCTATTGTAAATAATGATCCAATTGGTAACAAAGTCACTCATGCAATTATTCTTTTGCATGTTTCTTTTATATTTTTCCAGAGGGTGAAAGTAATGTTACTTTTGAACAATTACTCGTATTTGCAACTGCGTGTGATGTTATTCCACCATTGGGTTTTCACCCTGCGCCATCTTTGGAGGTAACACACGATGGGAGTGCATACCCAACAGCAAACACATGCTCACTTGTGTTAAGGCTCCCAGTCCATTCCAACTTTGACACTTGGAAGACCAGAATGGAAACTGGAATACTGGAATCCCCTACATTTGGTTTGAGCTAAGCTGCTCGATTTGTGCTAAATTCTCTTTTCATGTTATTTACACCAATGGGCTGCCTCTTTGTACTTTGTCTCTCAATCACGTTGCCAATTCTTGCCACTTCGTGTTGTGGCACATAAAAGCTAGTGTCTTTTTGTTTTGCATAGTTGAGATCATTACAAACGTTTTTATAAAGATCACTTTGCAAAGCATTAGTTCCTCCAGATTGATCTCCTAATTCCTAATATTGATGACCTTCCATATTTCTAACGTAAATGTAAGTTTCAACATACTACCTACAGATATCACTTTAAACATTCAGTACTATATGGATATCTTCATGACACACCTCAAATGATTACTGCAAAACCTATTGTTAATTTAACAATGGGAATAATAAAGCTGCAACCAAAGTACAAATTACATCTCCATTCAGCCATTGTTTGTTATTCCTGCCAAGTTAAATTTTTATAAGTTTTGAACTCAGTTACCTTTTCCGATAACGTATTCATATACAAACATATTTACCTTGATGAATAACTTTTGTTATTGATTTTTTTTAACACTTTGTATTATCCTAAATTACCATACGACTATTTTTATGCTTTATCTGAAACTAATGCTTTACGATTTGTGTTATTTCAACAAAGGAAGTAGCTTTGCAACTTGCCTGCAAAATTACTAGTCCGTCCAGCCATTGCTCTAGCCAATTTTTTATTTATAACATCGGAGGTATGTTTTGTTTTTCAATGTGTGCACATGTTTACTTTTATCTATAATTATGGGTATTATTTTTTCCATTCAGTCTGTCTGTAAGTGTTATGACATATCTGAAAGTGTTGAAGTGTGTGTCATTTCAAATCAGTGTTACTGTCAGTATGTCATCAATGTTTGTTACTTGATGTCTCCCTGGTTTAGACTTTCATCATTATCATTGTATTCAATCTGCTTCTTCCGTACATTCAAGGACACTACTGTCAGTCGTAGTGCCCTCATGTTACCAGGTCCTGTCCTTCAGTATAGTTGGCATGGGAAGCTACTTTCAGTCATAATGCCCTTACATACATTGCCCTCATGTGTGACAATACCAGTCACACTCTTAACATTTGTCTCTAATATTCTCTATATTCATCCTTTGTTGTGTACCTTACTATATTTACGTGACAAAAGAGTTTTGTTTTCTTTGTTCAGGAGTGAGAAGTACACTGCATGTTTTTCATACCACTGATATTCTTACTTATTATGTAGGTTATATTTTTCCTTAGCCGTGACTTCCAGGAATTGGAAGCAAATTAAAGTTTACTTTATCACCTTGATTGAATTGCCTTCAAACTTCTTCATTTCTTTATGTGTGTATAGTGTGAGGGGTTGTTATATACTAAGTGGGAAGTAAGTCAGAGCTAATCAAGAAGACAAACAGGATGAAGGTAAGTTACCAAATTAACAGTTTAATTAACAGATTGATTTCAATTATGATATTTGCTTTATGAATCTGTTATATAATTACCAATATGCCTACAGGTTATGGCTGACCTAACGATACCCCACAGTTCACAGCGATAGCAAAACGACTGTTTGTTCTAACCCTAGTCCTGTCCTCATTCAAATTCTTCCACCCGTCAGCCACAACAACAGGCAAAGTACCACAAGGAAGCATCCCCTACATGCTAGTGCTCACCCAACTCTTTGCAGAGCAAACCCACAGTATAAAAAAGATGGATGATTCTCAGACATCCAATCTTGATTTTGTTTGAAAGAAATATTACACTTTGAAATTGTGCCACTTCTTTATGTGACATCCATAGTGGACTTTGTGGATTCAAAAAAACATATACCTGTTCTATGATATTCTGTCTTCAGGTTGAAATATGGCAAGTTGAATGAGAGTGGTTCCTGAATGAATTCATTTATGACAGTGAATGACAATGTCAAAACTTGATTTAAGAACTTATAAATAAGTGTAAAAAGAGGTGTAAAGACTGACTAATAGCTAGTTCATTCTTGTAAGCACAAGTCAAAGAGATTGAGGGGAAAATTTAAAAAGTCACTGAATAACTTACTCTGTAAAAAGAAATATCAGTCTTCTGTAACATGGCTGATCATGGCTGATAATTCTAAAAGGGGACTACAATATAGCACAACTACCAATCTCAACCAGCACAAACGTGGATGCTTCAACTGTGGAGTAGTTAATTGAGTGCTCATGGATTAACTTCATTTATATTCTCTTTCCAGTATTAAAATTAATGGTATTGGCTCTAGGTGATTTTAACTGCTGATCGCATTACAAATCTAACATGTCCCTTAGCAGGTCTAATGTTGCCAAATATAGATCAACACCCAGATTTTCATCATTTATACCAGCTAAAGGGTCAATCTGATGGGAAAGAAGCTGTGCCTGCTCTTCTGATATTGGAGGAGTTGTCATTGGTACATCTACAGTAATGAGCTCTCTGCCATGTTCATTGTCCTGAGAAGTATCAATATTATTGAGTAACATATGATCTTGGTCCACACAATTTTCAAACATATCCGTCATAGCAGTTGAAGATGAACAATGGAGTTCAAGTGAGCGATGAACGAAAAGTTGTGTTGGAGATAATGAATGTTCAGTTCGCATTTTATGGTGATTCCACTGGTTGACAAACTGCTGAAGTGCATGCCGAATACGCGGCAAATACACAAAGTGGAGAGCATACATCTGTCCATCACTGTTAGGATCAAGGAGTCCAGTTCTCTCAAGAGCAACAAAAATATCATAAAAGACATTTACACACCCATTCCACATATCTAACCAGTTCCTTTCAATCCGTTGGTTGTGGACACTCTTTCCTCGTATGGCACTTCCTCGTCCCGGCCCATGGTACATTTCCATGAATTCACACACCCTGGAGTTCTCACCTCCATTGTCACATCGGATTCTAGAAGGGATGCCATACTGCCTGGTAGCATCTTGGAACAACTTAAGCACAGTGTTAGAATGGTTGCTAGTGCTGGCATCCATGAAAGTTATTAATCGTGAATATCCATCAATTCCACCATGTACTACAATTCGCCACCTGGATTTCAAAATATAAAAAGAATTCTACAAAACATCATGGAAATCAAATGTCTCCTAGTAAATCTTGAAAAGAATAAATTTGTTTTACAAGGTTTTCATCTTGGACTCTCTTTTCTGAGGATCTCCACCAAGATTTTCTAACAAGGTCTTCAGACTAAACCCTGGTGAACTTAAAATGTTTGACTCGTGTAACAGCAGAGATCATCTACTATCACTAACATTTTACCTCCTTGAAAATGGGTCTGAATTTCAAGCATCCATACTTCTTAATAGTCTTTGTGAGGTTTGCACACTTTGCCATATGTTGACCTTTAAAGACTTGATATCCATGTTAAGCAATAAGGATTATTTACTCACACTGAGTTAAAAACATGCCCAGTTTGGAATACAGGCAACTTCACCATCTTGAGGCAGCTTGTTTATAAGCTCGAAGCATCAACCTTGCACACACACACTCCATCAACATCACATAGATAACATCAGTAATTGAAATGAATACCAAAAAAGAGGAGCTTCTGCACCATTGTCAGCCTAGAATGTAAGAACTTGTGGTAAATATAGAAACTGGATGTAATGGATTAATTTCTCAACTTTGGGATGTCTAATGTGTAACAGTTTTGAGGTACTAGTTTGGTTACATATATGTTAAGAGCCCAGCATGCAGTTAAGTTCAGAATTAGTGGTAACAAGTCCTTAGAACTAGCTTATCAATTTATGGTTGCCATCCAAATGCCCTAAAGTATTTGGCCCAGCCACATTGTAAACTCTCCTCTTAACAACCCTCCTAGAACGAAGAGCAACTCCAGCTGGATCTACTCGACGTATGGACTGACGAACTCGTTCCCTTGGCACCCACACTCCATTATTGTTTAAGCGGGTGAGAACAGCATTTGCACCAATTCTTCTGTTGCCCATCATCACTGCCCGCACAGCACTATCCAAATCTTCATCAGTGATTGCACAGTACTCTCTGGTAGCTAAATTAAAGGCTCTAGTGAAAAGAAGCAAAGTGAAAACAACAATTAAATCATGATTGCAAGTACTTGTGGCTGTAAAGCTTGCACCTTCAACTTTTCACCAGTGACCTGAGCAGATGAGGAATCTCGACCACTTCATAGTATGCATTTGAAGAGGATATGGTTTGGTTTGGCCTTGTGTGTGTGTTTGTGTAGTGGAGAGTGGGGGGGGGGGTGTGAGGATTGTTCCATGACAATGATTATCTAATGTAATTAATTGCCAGTATTTGACATACCACTATTTCATGCTAAAATGTACTGTGTGGATGTCCAAATCCATTCTTCTCCCCCTCCCCTCCCACCTTGCATAGGCCACCATGATGTCGGAATTACCCCCGAGTCATTAAAAGGCATGAGAAAAGTATATATAAACAGTATAAGGCCCATTAGCATCTGTGTATACTGTATATAGCAAGTATTTCAAACATTTATTATTAGCAATATTACATAGGTACAGGAAGCATGTCATTTTTTGCCAGCAATTATATGAAGGTTTTAAAAAAAATTATGTGATTATGTGAGCGAACAGTTTAGGGTGTAAAATGACAATTGCTGCAAATACCACAAATTAAGTAAATTTTCTTTCCTTTGGTAATTTCAATAAGAATTAAGGGAAATATACAAAGGACCAAAAAAGGGCCTAGCAGGATGTGAGCAAGGACAAGAGTAAGCTTCATTTTACCTGGCCTGATAAATATTAGTCTACTCACTTTAAACGATTATGAACAGTTTTAGTTGAAACATGCATGATAGCGGCAATCTGTTTCTTCTTAAATCGACAGTTCAAAAGAAACTGCAGTTGTGATTTTGAAATGTCATATCTTGGTGCACCTCTTCGCATAGGTATGGAAACTCGCCGACTGCGAAATTGCACAGAATGTCCTGGACCTGAAAGTAAAAAAAGGATTAATTTCAAAGCATCCATCATGCTCTTACAACAAAAATTAATTCCTGTACATCTATCTAACAACTTTTGCATTTTTGTGTGTGTGTGCAAGTATTTAAGCTCTTTAATCTTTTCATTAACAAAGTATGGTGGCATGCAAACATTTAGTTATATAGCGACACTTTTCTTGCTTTCATTAATGCAAACTGGGGTGTAATGAACATGCACAAAACATATATTCTCATGATAATTGGGTGAAAAAAGACTTCAACTAAAGTTAGGTGACACTGTCAAAGTTCTACAGTTCTATAGAACAATATCTTATTAAATATTACATCTTTTGCTCATAATTGTAAATTACCTCCCAAGGTTCCCATCTGTGCACAGGAGAAAAGGGCACTGCCTGTTGGTACTGGTTAGTATACTAGTATATACCGTGTGTTACATGATCAGGTGAATACTAAATATGGATTTACTTGGACCATTTGGCCTTCACACGTACATAGTGATTTAAACCAATATGATGTCCACAGATAGTAATTCATCCGAAACAAATTGTTTACCACTAATCAGAACCATCTGAAGAAATGGTTGTCTAAATTATTTTAAAAATTTCTTCCCTCTCCCTCCTCCCTCCCTCCTTGAAATGGCACTGGTCACATGTACATAGGCCACCCATGACATACCTTAAGAATAGTTAATACATGTTGTAAAAAACTTTACAGACACTTAAGGCCATCTTGTATCGTTTTAAGGACAGGGAAGTAAAGCCTAACTTTCAGAACTATCTGGTACTTGTAACCCTTTTTTAATTAACTTAAAATTATGGGTGGAATTTGGTGTCTGAAGGGGAGTGGCAAACATGGGTGATGGTTGTATGTGCACACTCCCTTGTATCCATTGAGAAGTTAAATGCAATATGAGGCAAATCTTAATGCTTATATGCTAGTATTTGGCTGGGGGACCTGAAGAATATCTAAGAAGCTTTGGATTTTATTGGGCCTACAATTAAGTAACAATAATAATATGGTGCAAAGTAAGGTGAGTTCTAATTTCATGCCACTAGGCTCAGCCACAAACTGTAACTCCATGATGCTAGTATCAAACGACAATGTTCTGTTGAATCTCTGGCTGATCATGTCACGAGGTACAAAATACAACCCTGTAAACAAAACCGTTGCAAATGTGAAGGGTTTTGTAGCTTTGTGCCTTGGTTGCAGTCTGCATCCCTCATGATTAACCTAGCTATCTAAAGTTGTAGGAAAAAGTTGGGGGCAAGCCACACATCAGGCAATGTAAATTAAGTATAACTATTCATATGATACAAAATCTTAAACAGGCTATGGATACTTCTTTGTTTACAGTTGTCAGTGCAACTTTAGTTGCACTATAGTCTAGATGAAATGTTATTGGCAAGCTTCCTTACGTGTTTCCAGTTCTTGTGCCAGGTTTGTAACTGCCCCCTTTAGCCCATCCAGAGACATTGATGCGACAGTGTATTCGTCTTCATTCAAGAGTCTTCCAAGCTTTGCGTAGCGTAATGCTCTTCGAAGAATAACAAGACGGTTCAAAGCATTGCGAACTGGTAAAGCACCGGACTGGGATTGAGGGTCAACATTTGTCAATAACCTACAAGTATCGTTCGCTTCTCGACGAAAATCATGCAAAAATTGTTCTTTGTCTGTCATGCGTGCCATTGCGTTGTATGTTGTACCTTGCTTGCTAGCTACAACTACGCTGCTTTCACGCTGGGGGATTAACACTAGCTCAGAGCATGGTAACAAAATTCGCTGATGTGATTGGTCTATTTAATGCCCGTATTAATTCTATATAATGCGCGTATTAATTCTATATGATGCCCGTATTAATTCTATATAATGCCCGTATTAATTCTATTTAATGTCCGTATTAATTCTATTAAATACCGGCATATGAAGCTACATGGTGATTGGCTGTGAATTAATGCCGGTATTAAATAGAATTAATACCGGTAAAATTTTTAATTCGTATGGACATAATATCAGCAATTATTTCCCGTATGGCCTACCATACACGTTTTGGGAATTTTAGACGCAGCATAGCAATGCTAAGATGAATAATTTCGAAGCTGTCATCGGGTTGAAAAAAAAAACAAGGAGAATCAGAGTGTTGTCGATTTGCCACTGATGTAGTTCATAAAATGTTTCGTTTAAGTTTCGTGTTCATCTCTGGAAATATTTGTGATAATAACATAGGGAAGCTCTATAGGCAATATTAACAGAAAACAGAATGAAGTAAAATAATAATAGTGTGGAAGTAACATTGCCATAATCCCTTTTCTTTCGTCTTTTTCACAGTATTTTGACAAATTCATGTTTGCTAAACATTTAAGGGAAATACAGTAAGTCAGTAAAAAATAAATTTAAATATGGAACAACCACCTTTGTCCTTTTCATTACAATCTCGTCTGTGCAGATCACGTGGTCAAGAACAAGAATGGAGATTTTACAATGCTCGACTTACTGCTAACTAATCCTCACCTGACGTCACTGGGTCATCCCTGGGTGGCTGGAACGGCCTTTCAGAGTGGATGGATGCTTGGTTTAATCTTAGTACTTATGGTTCTACTTTCTATGAACTTTGTTCGTAGGCAAGGACACTTTCAGGTTAAATAACTTTGCTATTTTGCCTTCAACTGGCTTTAAAAGTTTATCATTGTTTCACCGAAAGTCATGGCGCATATCATAGCGTGATATTGGGATAGTTTCGTGACTCGATGTCGAAGTTGGTTTGATAGCAATAGTTTATTTTATATTATAGTTTTATGGGTTCCGGGGTTAGGGTGATAGGGTGGAGGACCTCGACTATAATAATATAATATGATCACATCGACTCTTCAAAATTAACCTCTACGTATGAGTGTATTATTGGTCATTTCTGTTGTGCAGGGTATTATTGACAATTTCCCTCTCAACTACCCCTCTATCCTACCACCTATCCTACCACAAACCCCTTCCCTACTTTAACGACCTTTACTACATATTTTTTAAATGTTTAATATGAACACTTTATACTTGTAATGTAATGTAAATATTTGCTCTTATTTTTTAATTATTCCTTTTTATTCTTTGTATTGCTATTTTTAGTTACCTGGTGCAATTTGTTTTGTATTGTTTGATATCTTTTAGGTATATATTTCTGTACAGCGCTTTATAAATAGCACATATTATTATTATTATTATTATTATTATTATTATTATTATTATTATTATTATTATTATTATTATTATTATTATTA
>JAAAKB020161460.1:0-12190 GCA_010014835.2 Apostichopus leukothele | reverse complement strand
AATTCCATGTGGGTTGACCAAGTTATTACCTAAGGCAGTAGCCCTTTCTGACAAATTGATATCTCTGTGATCCTCTGTGATGTCACGAGTAAACAACATACGGCATGCAGTACTGTTAGGTACACCGTACTACAGTGTACTACAGCATAGAGTTATGTGTAACTCACATGATGGACTGACTGTGCATTGGCAGTAATGTGTTATTTCACCTAGTGTCCAGGCTGCTTTAACTAAGTGTTGTAAGTAAGATTAAATTATGTCGTCGTGAAAGTGCCCATAAAAATGACAGGTCTGACAAAATTAATGCTTGGCATGCCATAATAAGTGTACGTACAAGTTAAATGTTTTCAATTGCCCTGTACGTGACACAGCCTCGTACATATTGCACATGTATGTACCACGTTAGTGTAGGCTGATCAATGTTTACTGAACCGTACAGTTTACTTTCAATCGCTTGACAAGTGTGATTCAAGTTTAAGTACTGTGAGTTATATGAAAGGAATTTGTTAAAGAGACCCAAAGAACTCATGTCACCTAGAGTGTCCCAGATAGCATTGTAAGGTGTAGGTTAACTTGCTGTACTGTACTGTACAGTACGTGCACAATGTAGAGTATGCAGTGCTGGGTGCAATGTTCAAAGATAATCCATTGTATGATCATTTATAAGTTGCACATTGATCTAGCCTAAAAATAAACGATTTACTTCATTCTTTCTATCCATTCAAATATGTCAGATGACAAATATGAAGTATGTCAGCATTAATGCTAAACTTAATTACAACAAGATGGGGAGCAATCTTTTTTTAACGTTTTATCATTGTGATTTTTTTCCCGACCAATTCAGTGTAACTTCACCCTGCAATCTCTTTGATCGTCCGTTCATTGCTTTTCAAAGTCAAAGATTTCATTTTGCTATCTCGCTTACCTGTCTCCTCAAGTTGCATTTCAACAACCTACGGATTACATTTCATAGTAATAATATAATTGCAATTTTATATTTATTTCTGTCCTAAAGAAGTAAAAGTAGTACTGTAGCTTGTAAATCATTATAATTAACATTTAAGGAAACTAATAGCATCAGCCACAATTTCTGATAAATGCAGAATTGTCAAACTTGGCAATAATCTAAATCTGCTACGAAAGTTGTTAGTTGTGGTATATGTTTTGTTTTGAAATATATGAAGGCAACAGACAAATTATTTACTATGTTTTCAAGTTCATCTGCTAAAATTTCAAAGGGCTGCTTTAAGTCTTACAGATCTACAAGATTTGTTATTGTCAAGATTATGAGAAGAAGAAAAATGAATTAATCCAATTTAAATATTCATTTATCATGTTTGAGTTATTTAATACTTACTCTCTCCTTGAAGAAATAATATATAGGCATGGTATAGAATTACTATATTACCAATTTACCATTTAACATTGAAAAGTTAGTTTGAAACCATGAAACAATGTTGTATTTTTTTTGGGGGGGGGTTGTATTTTTGTTTGGGGGGTTGTATTTTTGTTTGGGGGGAAGAAGGGAAACATTCTGACATTCTTTAATGTTCTTTTATACTGAAGGACCTCGTGTAAATTTATTTGTTGGCTTGAAGTAAAGTTTGCTGTGGATTTATTTAACTTTCCCTGACGTAGATGCCATACTTATGCTCTTCTTTTACTTTCTTTCTTGTAGGTGTGAAAAAGAGTCAAGATGTTTTGGAGGTTTGAAATGCGGACAGCCTCCCATATAGATTCCCTATTGGAAAAAGAGGTAAGAGATTCTGCCATCTTCACTTCCCCAACGTTCTCTTTTCTTAATTTAAGGGAAAATAGGCTGGAAAAGTGAAATCCAATAAGGAAACTTTTCTACTTGAAATTTACAGTACGGAACCACCGGGAGGTTGTATTTACATATATTTATTTTATTTAAACAGATAAGTTGCAAACTTAGAGCAAATACAAAAATAAAGGGGTTGGAGGGGAAGGATGAAGGGGAAAGGTTAGGTTGGTTGTAACACATCTATACCTCTAAGTTTGACTTGAGGGATATCCCCATCATCGGAAAGTATCGCATAACACTTGGTCTTGACAGCTATGCAACTTAAGGCAATCTTTAGCTTTGAAGCCACAGTTATTATTATGGGTGTATTGGGAAGATTATTTTGCACATGAGATATTAAGATCGATGTACTCCATCTTTAATAATACACAGTGCTGTCCACACCTTCCTTCCCTACATACATTCATACGTGTAGCAATGGATGTATGACACACAAGTTAACAAGGCCAACAAAAGCTTGTAAACTTGTGCAATACTAGTAGTGACTGAATGCTTCCAAAGCAGCATCATTGCACAAGCCATTAGCCTAGTTGACTCATGGCTGTGTATCACTGAGATGGTAATACCTTAACAGTACTGGTGAACTACAGACTTGAATAGCAAATGATGAGCTCTGCTGTACACACAGATAAATCTACTCAACTGTGCTAGGATCAGGAATGAATGCTACACACACACAACCTGCACAATGAAGAATTACATTGTGCCTGAACTGGTAGTAAAAGATACTGGTGATGCCATGTACCCTTGAGTTTACCTCCTCTGTTCTAATACTCCTGTACTGTACAGAGTAAGTATATACAGTACAATACGTTCTTACACAGGTCTAATCAATTGATACTGTATATATGCTGTCATTACGACTGTATCTCTTCTGATGTTTCCTCGCAATTAGATTTATCAACATGCCCTAATAGTGACGACTAAATTGACGACTGAATTTAGATGTATGTTTCAAGATGTGGAAGGTTTTATCTTGTCAATTGACAAGGGAATTTGAGTATAATCTCATTTTTGCAGCAAATTAAGTGTTATTCCATGGCCATAAGTTTACCAGCTATATTGGTTATGGCCTACCTGAATTCCTATACTGTGCTCATTTACTTTATATATCAAACAATATAGAAACTGATGCTTTTTGCATGGTCAGGTATAAAACAAAAGTTGTTTGTGATGAGTTGTATATGCTGGTCTGTGTAGGGGTATTAGTACAGTTACTGACATAGGTACTGTATATTGTGTAAAAACTAGAGCCTAGTCAGTGGTACAATACAATACAGTGTGTGTGTGTGTTTGTGTGTGTGTGGGTGTATAAGGAGTGCATTAGTTTGACACTGGGGTCATTCATTTGTGAGACTGATGAATGGCTAGTCTCCATGGTACAATCCCAATGGTGAAAAAACCTAGATTATGGCTGTCTGCACTTATCAATGGTGTTGTTGTGGTGACCTGGTATGTGTGCTTGAAACTATGGCTTTCACTTATGTCCAGGATGTCATTTACAGATCAACAACATACAGTGATGGATTAAGTGTAAAAGAGACTATTTAGTAAATGTGGCTGCTTCCTCCATCTTCCAAAATGGTTAAGAATGGTAGGAATGGAAAGAATGAAAAGAAGAAATATACTGCAAATTGGAGCAAATTCTTATCCAACCATGTTATGTTAACAAGCCTACAGTAAGTCGTGTGTAGTTGAATTATAGTGCCCCTCCTACAGCTGGTTGCCATATTTGTGTACTTGTGTGCATTCATTAAGTAACACAGATAAATGACAATCTTAATTCTATAAATATACCCACTCTGTTATCCAAACCAGTAGTATGCTGTCATGAAGTTGTCAGAGTGTGCATCAACTCTCTGTCACTCTTTTCCCAAAGTTGGATTATTTCTCTGAAGAAAAATTATATTTGAATAATTAAAGATAAGACGACAGCCATCCAGACTATTTCATAAACTGCTTCTGAAATGTAATTCACAAATACAAATTTCTTGTTAAATTGCATTTTGTTGTTTATTTTTGAGTTAAATGCTGTTTAGATTTTTGATTTTTGATTCCTTGCTGAAAGCAAAAGGGAATCATTGCAGTCTTTATGCTGTGTGTATGTGACACTTGCTTGTAAACACCATTAACTCAAAAAGTTCATTTGTGGATTAACTTCATACTTGGTATGTGGATCCGTCTTATTGAGTACAAGAAGCCTATTGTTTTCTGTGAAGTTCAATGGTCATTTGGTGGGAACAGAGGTGAAAAGTCTGAACTCAAAACGTACATCTTTGTTGAACTTCATACATGGTATGCAGATCCTGTTTGATGAGTACAAGACCACTATTGACATTTGTGGAGGTCAAACGTCATTTGCTGTCAACATTATAGTCAAAGTCTGAAAATGTTGTAAACACGATAGCTCAATCTGAAGTACATCTTTCTTTATACTGAGTATTTATCTAATCCATCTTGGTGAGTGCAAGAACCCTATTGAGATTGGTCGAGGTCAAATGATAGGTCAAATGAGAGGTCAAATGAAATTAACAGGTGTCACAGTCTGAAACCTTTTAAAACATGAATATTCCAGAATTAAAGCTACAATTAATCTGTAAATTCTCCAATGCTATGATTTTTTGGGTGAACATAGTTTGGTCAAATTCAGCCCAGTTTAGTTTTGTGAAGGGGCTCTATAGGTCTTCAACAAAACGTTCAGTCATCCAGGAAATGAAATCTGCTTCAAAGAGTTGTTAGTGTGCTTTAAACACATTCAAGGGGCCCTTATCAGTTTTCACCCTCTGAGCTTCAAGGGGTCAACTGGGTTATCTCAAATGCTGCTAAAATTTGCTCAAGGGGTCAACAGGTTATCCCAATTGGTCTCAAAATTTGTCGATTTCTCTGTGATTTATACTAGATGACTTTTGCTTTGGCAGTAGGTTGTGAAAATATTTCACAGTGTATAAACAATATCATGTAACTATCATGAATCATCTATAACGATTATTGATGGTTGGTAGCAGAGCTGAATTTGGAAGCTCAAAATTGGTAAAAGAAATTGGTATAAAAAGGGAGACTGTACTTTCTGGATATTGAAACATTTTGGAAAATAAAAATTCTCTGTTGTAAAATCCTAAGCAGTGAATTAAATCGTTGATGCCCACAAGGGAGTGCTACACATAAGGTCTGGAAATCTCTGATTTTTTTTTTTCCCCTTCTGGTTCTCACTTAGTTCTTGGACAAATTTTACTCACTTGCTCTACATTATTCAGATAGTTATTTGGAATTTTGAGCAAATTGTATGGCAAGGAATCACAAAGTCAACTGGCTTTCTGGTTCCTTTGCATGGATACACCAAAGTCTGTGTCTGGTATGTCTAGCACAGTTGCAGTATATACAGTAGCTGTTCAGCTGATGACTAACGGTCCAAGACAATGCCATTAATTGTAGTAAATAGCGTTCAGAGTCCAGGGATTATCTAGGCTTGATAGTAAGTGGTGGTCAGCCTGCATAACAGGACTGACAGGTATAATAGGTTTGTTTGTTGTCACATCATAAACAGTTCACCAAATTTGGCAGTGCCCAGGTAGGCTGTGAAAGCATACCTCCATGGTGAAAGCAATCACTAGAAACTAGTTAATGGTGTACAGCAGCGCTGTACAGTAGTAACTTTGTATGCGAACTACTACAGCACTCACTGCCTGTATCAACATAGCATCAGGTAGTGTACGAAACGTAGATGTCGTATCCACATCGGAGTGGTGCAGTACATAACTGTATGTAATGGAGGAGATCTTGGATTATTTTATGTTAAGGGTCTTTATAGTTATGTGCACAACATGGTTAAATTTATTTTAGCCAAAATGATCATTTATGACAGTTTAGTGTAAACCCTGCGCATCAATACATACATTGAAGCTTTTCGTGGACATAAAATGTTTGAATGTATATAATAATTAAAAAAGAAAAAAGTTTTCTTTTTCATGGTGGCATAATATTAGCAAGGCAGTGTTCAATGAAATTTGGTTCTATCGAATGAGGCTTCTTTTTGCTTCTACACTTTGAGATGCCATTATTCAAGGAATATTTCCTGGTCTTGTTACTCTACTTTAGTTACAGTAGGTATTGCAACATGTTTATACTTTTAGGAAACCAGTTACACCTGATCAAGCTTACCGGTATATAGGCCCAGGGAGGAATTTATCCAGTATTCTGAAAATGCTATGCAAAATGGTCACATAATCACATTGTTTTACAAGTGCAAAGATGTATATAGTAGCAGGTCTTAACATAGGAACTAAAAAAATTCAGAGGTCTACATAAACTGCTACACAAAATTTGAACACTAAATTTATCTCAGCTGTAGACCTTTAGTTAACAGTAATTGTTCGGTATGTGTTCATGTATGAACTACCCATTCCATTCCTCTTTTACCTTTCTCCTGCCTATACATACTGTACGCACTACGATCGACAGTACCCATACCTAAGAACTGGTAACATTCCTGAACTGCGCCCCCAATG
This sequence comes from Apostichopus leukothele, assembly GCA_010014835.2. NCBI lineage: Eukaryota > Metazoa > Echinodermata > Holothuroidea > Aspidochirotida > Stichopodidae > Apostichopus > Apostichopus leukothele. The sequence goes on along the minus strand of JAAAKB020161460.1, from coordinate 5,860 downwards.
ACCACCCTCTCTTGTTACTGCTGGTAGTAACAATTTACACGATTTTCTCATAATCTTGTCTTCTCAAAGATTCAGGGACTATTCACTGTTGTGTAGCAGTTTTGAAGGCTCTGACTAAATTGTCTCGTATGAAATATCATGGTGTCTGTGTAAAAAAAAACACCCACTGCTGTCAACTGTTCATCTGAGGACTTGTGTAGCAATTTGACTATTTTTCATAGCATTTTGAGATGCAATACTAGCAATGGATATAAACTATTCCCTGAAGATATGCGGGAAGTAATTTGTACACTGTACGGGTATGTCTTTGCAAACTTGTACAGGTTTTGAATGGGTTGCAATTGGAACTAGATAGTGTTCAAGTATCAAGTTTTTTTTGACGGTTAATCATGCGTGAACAGTTCATGTTGTGCATGTGCTGTACATGGTACGTCAATGTGATGCTGTACCTGACTACATTTATGAATGTATGTCAAATGATGCATGATGCATTAAAGTGCTATCAATAGGCTTAGAAAGTTTGATTGGATGTTTAAGTGCTCTATGGAAAGCTGTAGTTGTAATATTACAGAGGAACAAACAAACTTATATCAGTTTATAAATAACTGTACATAAGTACTGTACAATATGTTGAAGGGAAAGCAAAAGTCTGTCTAGTTTCATCTAGATCCTTTAGTGTTTACTGTACATGTGTATAACGTATGCACATGTGCACACTGAATTTCCTTCACGTCCTCGCCTATCTGTCTCCACAAAACCATAGCAGTCAGCACTCCCGTTCTACTGTGCCTCGAGTGAGCCGATAAACTTTCTAAAGTTGCTTAAAGTGTTTTGTTTTAATTCCAGTATTTCTCAGCACTGCTGAGCCTGGAAACCCTCCTGGTCTGAAGACAAAATGAATCCCTTGCCTCCCAAAGACCTGTTCCAGAATGCTTTTATCTTAAATTTGCTAAATTTGTGATATGAAATGATGTAAACTTTGAAGATAAGGTAACCATTAATGGCTGTATCAATGTTAATGCACTTTGTACTGTGTGTCCATGGTCTCAGTTGGGACATGTTAATATTGAAGCAGCTGTTTGGACAGAGTTAAGAACAACTACAATATGATATGTTTCCCCGAAAGGTAATGAGGGCGGTATTTAAGAACTTACAGTAGCATGCATAGACTCTGGAGTGTGACCTGATTGATTCAGTTTGGCTTTGGCTTTGAGTACAATGTTTCTGTACGCTGACGTGTTGGACAAATCTAACCGTAATAGTTACTACCGACTTTGCGATCCCCATTATATTCATTACTGAATTTGCAATCCGCTGTCTCTGTCACACTTTTGCAAGGTCAGTAAGAGTGACTCAATTGTTTTCCCTTTCGGGAAACCAAAAAGAGATTAAAAGGTGGTAAGGAGGGTAACAAACATTTACAGTACAATGCGCTCTGATCGGTCAGTACAGCAAATAGTACTTTCTTTTTAAAACAAGTAAATCAGTTGATATGGTGATGTAATGCCTCTAATTTGTTCTTATTTATGTATCTATTTATTTATTTATTTCTTTTTTTGTAGGAAATTGTTCTCAACGAGATCCTGGAAGAAGATGATGTTCTACAGGAGTGTAAAGCACAGAATAAAAAACTAATTGATTTGTAAGTCTACAAATTTGCGATGAGATATGTGAGGGTGCATCTAGGGGTGCGGGTCACCATTATAGAGTGGAACCACCTCAATGTTCTTCGATGCCTGTTATGATTGCATTTTTAAGCCTGTGTGTTGATAAATGATATGATATAATGACTTTTGTTATCCATTCATTACTCCATACTTCCCCATGCTTAATATCTAACCCCCGTTCCCTAGCCTCCCCCATAGGGACTTCACACCTTCTCTCCTCCCCCTCCCCTCATCTCTAGGAAATACCATTAGTTGACTTGAACCAGGTTTTCTGCTTTCAGTCACTCCTTCATATTCTTACTCAAGAGTGGAAGTACATGATTCATCTAATATGACAAGTGCTACTGTAAGCAGTTAACACACACAGGTGCAGGATTCATAGATTGCACAATAAAAATAAGTTTTAACCCAATTATTTCCTCCTCATTCTCTATTTTGACATTTTTGACATTTTGACATTTTTGAACAAGAAACAAGTCTTGTAATATTACTTTGCGTAGGTATAAATCTTAGCAGTCATCCACACACAGTATTTAATATATTACTGTAGCTATATGTACATGTACTAACATTGTCTCCATATACATACACAGTGTAGTCTTGTATATATTCATAGGGAAACCACAACCAATATGATGAGCTTTTGCCCTGCACTTTGAACCAGGTGCTGTGTATGTATACAGTGCTGTATGTTTGTTGAGCTATTGTCGTTACTGACTTCATATCCAAATCTGTTGCAAACAAATTTGCACTATTATTAATCAGTGTTGTGTATGTATACTGTATTGCAGAGAGTGCCAACATTACTGATTTGTAAGAACACTGCACAGTGCCAAGTTTATGCATACATGTACAGTAAGCTGTCAAAACGGTATACAACCCAATGGCACTTTTGCCAAGCATGTGGCACTTTGTATGTCTGTCGGTCAACATCAGTTCAAAGGCTGTTGTTGGCCATGCTGGAACCTGAGCAAAGTTTTACAAGTTGCAAGGGCTTCCTTAAAGTAGGGCAAACGTCACAGGATAACTTTAGGCGAGACCAAAAATGAGATCCTGTGAAAATGCTTCTCTATGGGACTTTATTCTGATCTGGATGAAAATTGGTGTTAGTGGCCTCTTGGTTTAGGGGACCAAAAAAAAATTGTACGAGGATAGCTATGGATCAGATGTCCTTTTGGCTATAATTGGCTGAAATGTGAAATATTTTCTCAAAGGTACCAAAAAATAAAGATCAAAGGGTCCTCGCTTGAGCAATGTGATGGAGAAAAAATAAACAATTGATTTTGGTAGATCATTATATTCTATCTGACAGTCTTCGCAACCCATCTCTTCCAAAGACACATAGTTAACTTCACTTTTTAACTTCACCATCAATGTGCACAAAATTCAGCATGACTAGGGTTAAGCAGATAAAACCACTAACTCTATCAAAGCTACTGAATTGTATCAAAGGAGCCTTCATTGATTGTTAGATGCATTAGGTTTAACCATGGAGGTAAATGGTTTAACAACAGCACTTGCTTGTTAAACCCAATGTAAAGGGATACTGTACTTGGCAAGCACAGGTATTACATTGTGTGACCACAGAGTTCTCTATTGGTACAAATTTAAGCTCTTTGACGATTTTTTTTTTTTAGGTTTTCAGTGTCTAAGTTGCTATCCTGTGAACATTCCATTGCTCTTACTTTCGTTTCCAGTTTGTAATAACTTGATTTTGTTCTTCCATATAATTTTGTGTGTGCTTTTAGCAAGTTTTTTGTCTTACCAAAGAATGGCTATTTATAATTACAATTCTTTTCTTCTTACATTGTAGCTGTCAGTGCATGATAGAATGCAAGGATTGATTCGCAAACAAATGTTTTGAAAAATTGACGAAAACGAAACTATTCTAGATTGCGTGTTCTTGTGCTTTGTCATTGAAACCTCCGACATGGTTTGTCCCCCCATTTTATTACTTTGAAAATTAGCAGTCGGCCAAAGCCCTTGAACCATTGTTTTGGAGCCTGATTAACTTGCTTTCTCCCTTTGTTTTTCATCAATAGAGAACAGTGACGACTACACATAAATTAACGAGCTCTGTACGTCTACACATAGACAGCAGTAGCAGCTTGTTTTATGTTTCTCTCTTCCGTTCTGTCACAGGCAAAGTTGCTCCCATCTAGATCAGTTTTTTAATAACTTTCAAAAATCATAATTTGTGAAAATCTAGGGAATAATTTAGTGGTGAAAGTTTTGTGTGGCAGTTTTTGAAGGCTCTGGATTTTGTCCAATTATGTCAAACACTTTGGTACCTGTCGATAGAAAATGCTCGATATGTATCTATGAACTTGTATATATATACATATATGTAGTAAATTGTGCAGGTCTACCAGCGAAACTGGATAAATATTTGCCCGAAGATATGTTGAAATTAATTTGCAATTATTAACCATGGAGTCAGTCTATATATATTTCTCTTTAAATGTTCTTTTTTTTTTCATTCGTAGCTTGTCCAACGAAGAGGTGGTGGAAAAGCTTGTAGACATGATCACGACAGAACCTCCAGCTGACCTCGAAGATAGTATAAAGTACAAACAGCCAAACATGGCCTGTGAGCTCTTAACAGCAGACATTGGAGCCATCACTGATAAATTAGCAGACACAAAGGTAAAATAATTACTATATTAATTCGTCCCCCTCCTCCGTACAATATCCAATATCCATCTTTGGTACAAAAAGTTGTTAAAAATTTAACAAGTAGCCAAAGATGACTATAAATGACATCATGGAACACTCCACAAAATAAACGAATCCGTTCCATTACAGGAAAAGATGTCAGAAAGTACTTTGACACATTCAATACGAAAACGTTGTATCATGATTTCAACTCATTCTGAAATAAATCTCCTTCTACTGTGGTCAGAGTGCTATTGTTATGTGAAAAACCACAGACCAGGAAAAGCCAGTACAGCATTTGTTTACAAACAATAGCAGAGCTTCTCTGTTGGGAACTGTGGATGCTCATTACTTTCACACAGTGTGAGCGATATATATGCAGGCTGCATAATGAGCAGTGGGTGGTGCGCTGCCTGCTAGGCCGGTGGTGGCGATGATGGTTGGTTAAATTTGCGAGACTTCCATTACACCTTCCGAAATCTACCACCCAGGAAGAACACTGCGCACTTTTCTTGGCAAAATTTACTCCATTGTTTCTCCACAACCTGTTCGTGATTGGGAATCTATTCCCGTCTCTGCTAAGAAGCACTGTATAAGTATCCTTTAGTTTCCTGTATTTCTCACACGTTTGCTCTCTCTCTCTCTCTGTCCGTTTTGTTCGTCATTTTGCTTGTACATTGTTTAGTACAGGTCCCGGTTGCGCGACGTCTACGTGTTAGGCGTTGCGTGTTCCGATCATCTACATTGAGATATATGAAAACTTATTTTGACCACTTTCCCGACCTCTCCTCTCCCACCCTCTCTTGTCTGAACCACCCCACACATGCCCTTAGTACAGAATCTTCCTTAAACTATGAAGAAGGCACTCTGCAAACATCAACTTGTTTCTGATTCTGAACCAGTTTCCTATCAGAGATTCAGGAGGAAGAGGTGATGGGCATTTACCCATAAGAGGGTCAACCAGGGGTGGGGAGGGGGTGTGTGGGTTGGGGTTGTGCTTAATTAAAGTTACCAGAGCTTAATAGGCTAGATATAAAGGAAAGTACAATATTTGGTAGAGTGGAGACAAATAAGTAACTTCTGTGGTAATATCCAAACCAGGGAGCTTTTGGGTAATATCGAGATACGGAGGCCAATGACCCATGAGCAACCCATCCCCTCCCCCAGTCCATTAGTCTTAGAATTTACAGAAAACTTTTTTAATTCCTAGAAGCAATTTTGACAGTCAAGCTTTCCTTTATCCCTACATTTGTTCATTGTTTTCATCTTGTGTCCAAACCTTTCTGATTTGCAGCACTCAACCCTTTAACAGGTAATCCTCAAGGTGTAACTAGGTATGATAGGAAAGAGGAATACCTTGTTGCCTGCTAGTATATATGTCAGGAAGTGTTTGTTTAGTTTAACCGTTAAAAAGTGCATTAACCCCTGCATGATCTTCCAACCCCAATCCCCCCCCCCCCCTGTCCCCAAATCACCCCCCCCCCCGCTTTCCGGCATCTAACCCCAACACACACCAACTCATATCTAAATAATGTGGT
>JAAAKB020161349.1:0-12190 GCA_010014835.2 Apostichopus leukothele | reverse complement strand
TGCTACCGTCGGTAATTAGACACTAGTGTACAGTCAATACATACAGCTACGGTCAATACCCACAACACAGTGTACATTGCAGTGTGGACATCTCAGATCTAGATAAAAGATAACAAGGTATCACGTATCATTACTGTCTGCATTTTAGAGACAAGAAAAAAACTTCTCTTGTAAGCAACGGAAAGTTAACTTTTCTCAGAGGGCGGCACACGGTTTGGGGCGAGTCTTCGACGCCTTTAATCTGTTTTTACTGCTCTGCAGTGTAAGTGACAAAACACTCTGTTCCTGCTGCAAAACGGTAGCTTGTCAAAAAAGCAAATTAACAGTACAGTAGCTGCACATTCTGATGTCAAATATCCTTGTTGTGTACATAATGTTTGTTTTTGTGTTTATTGGCTGTGAATACAATCAGACCCAAATATGGTTCTTTGAAAGGTTATCTGCCTAGAGCTATGCCAATTAGAAGTGTGACCAAATGTTACAAACAATACTGCTCTCCCTCCTCCCATTGTCTATAGTGAGACATGACAAATTTGTTTGAAGCAGGAAGTCTACTTAGGTAAGCTAACAAAATTTAGCACCAAAACACATGTTTGATAATACATATTACTCATAAAATGACAGACTGGAGCATTGCCACATGTTATGTATTCAAATTTCTGAACCACAGTCACCAAGTAGGAAGTTGAAATCTGCAATACAGTCTGTCGTTGAGTTTATTATTAGTTAATTCTGTAAGCACTTATAATGTAAGGAAAAAGACAGGCAGAATCTGAGCATGCCTCTTTTCATATTCTTTCGTGCCCCTTCTCTGAATCTATTCATTCCATAATATTTTCAATTCTAATGTACAATGTCAAATTTCTGAACCACAAATTTCAGAAATTTCTGAACCACAAAGTCACCAAGTAGGAAGTTCAAATCTTCAATATATCAGTTAATTCTGTAAGCACTTATTTCAGGAAAAAGACATTCATTCCGTAATATTTATTTCAATGCTAATATACAATCTAGCCATGTCGGTTAAAGTTTGAAACAAAAGGGCAACTGTTTCAATAAAGCTCTCAGAGGGTACATACAATTCCATACAATATGTAATGCCAATGCACAGCTGACCAGTAGAGATCCCAATATTGGCCGATACAATTTAAAAAGCTACAACTTCCGTCTGTCTTTTGTTCTCAATGGCAGCCTTTTCCAACCGAAGAAGCACTTGTCAAAAACAGGAAATTGTTAAGCTGTATGAGTCTAAAACACACAGTGCACCTTGGTGATGAAACTGACAGCGGTACACAAAACTGTTCCTCTTTGGACGAGAAAAAACATCCGAATTATCTCACATTTTTATCAGATGGAAGTGTAGGATATCCATGTGGAAGTATTTTAGATCAGTCTTGAGTAAGTGATTAGGTCAAGTTAACTAAACAGCGTGCAGAAAGCGCACCGGGCAATGTCGCTGGATTTCTTCCGAAGAATGTCCCACGAAAGATCGCTCCGTTACAAACAAGTAATACGAGCCAGAAAGGAGTACTCTTAAAAAAGTAACTGCTTCATATTATAAATCAATCCAACAAATGACTACAACAGGAAGTGTGGATTAGTAGAGTCACTAAATATGTCACTGGAGTCAAACTTTGAAGTGATCTGAGGTGCATGCTGTTCTTCACGTGCGCCCACGTACTGTTGCACTCTCTTCATTCACTTGTGCTTTACATATGAGGGGTCACCCACCAGCAGGTAAAATTTCATAAAAGTACAAACTTAGTATTACAATTGTATCACTAACTCCTGTTTTGAGCACAGACATGCACACAGCAAGGCAACTACATGCACTAAAGGACACAGTAAGCATAACAGTTATGTCTTCGTCTGTATGTAACATTGATCATCAATGGGCATATAAATGAAAATCACATAAGCAAAACAAAATTCAGGTAACTAAATATGCTGGGGTTTGTTGTCACCTCCAGAGAACTGTCAAACAAAGTTCACTTCAATATGTACACTGTAAACCATTCTGCTATAGCATACAACATTCAGAGAATAAAAGTGTGCTGAACATCTAACATTTTTCAGTCGCACAACAAGTACATGCTTTGTCTAGAATCCATGGATATTTTACCCACAATACAACTGAGAAAAGACAGGGTATAGTTCACTCATGAAATCTTAACTCTTAAAAAAATGTTAAAGTTATACAAGGCAAAAAACACAGAAGTGTAGCAAAAATAATGCATTCTCAGAATCAGAGCATATAATATGCCAGATTGCTTAACAAAACACAGAGCCATTTTCAAACGAATCATCCACCACCATGCTCTTCAAAGTTCACACACACACACACACATTTCTCTATATGTAAATAATCAACAACACCAATCTGACTTGGAAAAGTTTTTCTTTTTAACACAGAATTAGTTACTCAACCAGCTAACTACTTTGTAACTTGTTATCTTAGACAAGATTCCCAGAAGTTACTCATCCAAACCTCACTGTCATGGAAATCTCTCTAGAGTTTACTTTGAATCCTAACCGTAGACTTCAATTTCCAAGTAATCAGTTATCTAATGATGTAACATTTGCTTTGAGGAGAGCCCTCTCTGAGAGAAGTTAGTCTTGTTTTGCCACCCACAATAGGGTTAATGACCACAGAAGTTTACAAAGGGTGACAAATAACATCATGAAGATAATTTTTGCATGACAGGTCACACAGATCTATGATAGAATGCAGATAGTTATGAAAATGTGTGTTTGCATGTTGGTTGTATCTGATTGGTCCCTCCTCTTGTGCCACCAAACCTTTCCCCTTCCTCAACCATGGATATAGACATCCAGTCATTGCAGGTGTTTTAATGCTTAATACACGTCTTTTGCTGAACCCCTTCAACACCAAACACCCATCAGAAATTCAGAACAATTTTTTTTTTTGCTTTTCTAGACAACTTTTAAAGTATGTCGACATTGCCCAAGTGCCAACTTTTGTAAATACCAGCTCTGACCATTGTGTCAAGGCACTTTTCAGGGCTAAGAGCAATCTTTCTATGTAGCGTATTTCCACTGAGCTATCCTATCATTCTACATGAATGCTTTATTTCTGAACAGGAAACTTGCACTTCACTCAAACATACTTTAACAGATCAGACCCAACATAGCAAACTTTAATTTCTTTTATAAATTGCTTTGAATCTATAACATTGTTTAAAAGTGTCTTCATTTCTCTCAGGAAGTAATGCTACTTGACCTGTTTCCCTTAGCCCAAATGAAATATTTGGAAAGATTATCTAAGGATTAATGAACTTTGTACAAATTACTGATAAAAATCTTTGAATGGCTGAGTGGTTTTGTCACTGCCAAAATGGATTAATACGGATGAATTAGCAATTGGCCTGCCACAACAAATAATCCAGAAAAAAAGTTGTCAACAGGAACACAACCAGCAGCAGCCGTAAAAGTTCAGACCAAATGAAAGGATTGGTTCTCAGGTATTCCACAATTTTACATTCTTTATCACCTCCAGTCTGGTGCCAATGACAAGATACAGGGTATGGTAGTGCAGAGATACGTGAGTGTATCTATAACTGCAAACAATTAATGTTCAAGACATTTATGGAATGAGCTGCAGTATTTACTAATTACTTGTCAACTTCAAATACTTCACCAGACAAATTTGTAGGTTTAACATGCAGCAGATCCTCGGTACTACTTTATACTGGATTTAGGTCACGGCATATCAGGCAGTAACACTAGGACACATATCCTGTCCTCGATGACCATACATCTAGGCTAATAACTTGCTGTATACATCATTCCCTCAACATGATATAGAAGAAGACTCATAAAATTATATAAATAACAGGATAACACTGTGTCTTTAGTGAAATTTGTTGATTTGTGTAAACTGAAAAATCTGTACATGTTTATGTCTGCTGCAAAAATGAAAGAAGCCAACCCTATTGAACTGATGTAGACAAACTTCTGAAAGTGGCGTTGATTTCGCCAGACTTTTCAAAGTGGTTGGGGTGGAAGGAGTTTTACCCATGCTCTGCATACTGCTACTGATGGAATCATCTGTGGTAACATTACACAAGTAGTACTGTAGCCTACTGATACTTGCAAAGTTTAATTAGTCACCACTTGCAGGTCCTATATACTTCAATAAGAATCAAATCTTTGGTCACCAAAATTTGTGATTGATTGCAAGTAACATCTGCATTGAAAGCCTTGTGTTTTACTCAATTTATTCATTTAAAGTAGGAAATTTCTCTCAAAAGGACTAACAGCACCGGTCTTTGTGAGATGACGTTTATTCTGTGAAAGCCACACAAAGACAAATATTTAAGCTGCAATATATTAGTTATTTCACACTAGGTTAATAGCTCACTACTGTAGGTCAGCCAACAAACAACAGGGCAACAATAACTCCCAGGCACTGAGTAAAAGGACGTCCACTTCATGGAGCAGAAAAGCGGTCTACAGTATAAATACTGACATTACTAAAAATGACCATATTCATAGCACTTGACCATGGATACATTTAACAGGCCAAAGCCATTGGAGACTATATTATTGTCAATATTCAACTGGAACAGACAAATCATTTTTTTAGTACATTTCATCAAGTTACATCAAGTTTGGTTCAATTTTCATCAAGTTTGGTTCAATTTTCATATAGTACATGAATTTAATGTGGACAAGAGTAAAAGCACCCTTAGACTTATTCCAGCCACTTCCATTGATGAGCATGAGATCCATGCTTACAGGGGTCATTTGTTGAACAGTAAATGTGGTGTAGAAATTAAAACTGGTTGCAAGCTTTTCTCTATATGCCTTTCTGTTTTCTCTTTGCTTTGAATTCTTGTAATTATTAGTGTCAGTATAAAAGATTGTACATAAGTCTCTTATAACTCAAGCTAGGATATTATAAAAGAGGATAAACTGAAACAGTGTTTTTGAGTGGTCTAAAAAGACATTAAATTGAATTTTGTGCCAAAAATCTTCCTTTAAGATATCATATGAATTAAATTATGATACAGTACCACACAGCTGCATTACAATTTATCATTCTTTTACAGTTTAATTGTGTGTCATGTTTGTCTGAAAATTCTTATTCTGGAATATTTGAGAAGCTATCAAGCGTCAACATAAAATGTGGGCCTTATTTAATACAACATTCCACATGATTTAATATGGTCTACAGCAGCTAAAACCAGTTTCACTGTTTGGGTGTACTACTGGATGAATCCATTGTCACTCAGCATTCTACAAAATCTGCAAGAATGTAGAATTATCATCTTGATGAAAGTCAGTTGACAGACAATTGTTAAAGAAGATAAATTCAGTCTTGAGAAGTTTGGGAAATAACAAAAGAAGGAACTAAAGAGATGACATGTCGTGGAGAGAGTGTAGTCTCATTATACAACACCATGGATCCATACAGACCCACTCAGAGTAAGTTGATTACTCAAATCACACAATACACTAAATCATGACATATTGACAGCAATGACTGCATTAACTACACACTGATATGCCTACAGTACAGATACAAGCAGAGCTTTATAAAGAAAGCTACAGTTAGTATAATCACTGGGATTAAATCATTGTTTGGTGGGATCCTGGTGTCTACTGTGAACACATTCGTAGCCTTTACAGTCAATTGTCTGACCGAGAGCCCAAATCAATTGGACATTTATTAGTCAGAGTAAATCGGTGCCCAGATGTAGCAATTTAGATCTACATGTCTCTACTGTTTAACCTCATTAAAAGAGGATAATTGCTGGGTAGGATGCAACTGGTTAAAGATGGAAATTATTACAGCCCTAGGACAGAAATAATGATTAGAGATTGCACCAGGACAACAACAGCTGAGATCAGCACAACTTGTAAGATTATGATGGTTACCTGTGCATACTGTATAAGTGTTGCTCTCTCTGTATAAACAGTATACTCCTATACATACTTTTAGCAGACTTTACACATTGGAAATGGACAATAGATTTCATAGTTACATTCCTTCATCATCCACACTTAATAAAGAAAGACCTAAACCTGTCAAAAAGTATCAGTTTTGTGAGAAAGATGATCAACTTTCTCCACACCTGATTAAAAGGTTAGCTACATAGATTGGGTTTCTGGGTCGTTACCCGTGACTACCGTGGTATATAATAAAATCAGCTAGGAGCTCGGGGAACTTGAGAAAATGCTGCAAAAGAAACTACTGTACCACCGAACAGTAACTTCTGCCTTATGCCCCAGTTTTCCACTTGACAACATGGTCCCATCGTATTGAGAATGAACTTCTGATACATCACCTGGGTAGTAAATAGCACCTTTAATTACCTCACAACAGGAACTTCTCCTGGAGTGGTTACAACCATTTTGCCCTACTTTTCACTTCATTTACGGGTTCGTATGTAGTGTAAGCTCACAAGTTCAATTGTACAATCTCTCTGACATTAATTCCGACTATTTCAAAGATACATACTTGATGGTCACTTCTCAGATCTTCCTTTGACACCCCTCCTCCAGCCCCCCCCCCCCTCCCCTGCCTATTCCATTCACATATCATAACATGCATAGTAGGCCTATGTAGGCCCTATAAATATCCAGATTAATCCATCAAGCCATCTAGTTGATCCTCGACATTATAAACGCTTAATTTTTATTTCATCTGCATAAAGTAAGCCAGTATATGACATGACACCGTAGCTCCCTACAATTTGGCATGTAAATACCACCTTGTATACTATGCCTTATAGTCTTGTTCTGGTTTGTTTGTCTGTTGTTTTGGGGGACTACACTTTCTATCTAGACAAAACTACAACAGGCTGTCATAAAAGGAAAACCCCCTGGTTAATACCCAACTAATCCTTGCCACCTAAGTGAATGTAATTTGATCAATCTTTGCCCATTACATTAAATTATTCAGCCTAATTCGACTTTAAATGGATTCCTTACTCTGTTCAAACGGAATTAATATCAAGTACAAATATTTGTTCTGCAGTCATTTGGTGGAGTAAATTCTGACTGTAATGGAGACCTAAACACACAACAGGGTGCCAGTATACTCATTAAATTGCTGAGCATGATACTTCTACTCATACAAGTTGCCCATAGTGGTAGGTTTATCCTCAGGGAACTTTACCTTGAAAATTATGAACAGTGCCAACTGTCTGCCCCGACCAGAAATATTATAACCTGCCTCAGGTAAAAACCAGAAAAGAAAAACATGAGAAAATCACAGGGAAGACAGACCAGGTGATTGATTAAGTATGGAAATGAGTAGAAGTAAAATGCTAGGTCTTGCAACTGAACAATAGGGCATTAAACTGACACCAGAACAATGGCACATAAAGGCATATAATCTAAAAAATGTACGCCTACTTATAGGTATGCCAAAACATTGCAAAAGGAGGGCTTGGCGTTATTCAACCACTTAATGAACAATAACTATTGGAATTCAGCAGAATGACTGACATTCCCTATCATTTTATTTCTTTTATCAAAGTTATGCAATGACTTGCCCTATCTATGGAGAGTACACATTCACATTACACTAGACCCTTCTTCTTCTTCCCATTATATGAATTCACTCTAAAAGTTAAAATATTTGTGGTTTGATTTAAAAACCTCAAAAGGCTTGTAACACTAACCAACTGTTCCAATTTTACCGATAATTACCCTGCATGATAATCTTGACAAATATATACCACATGGCCTTGATTTGTGCAACAGGTCATCACAACTTGTAATTACAAAGCTTTTACATCAACCTATACCCTGTTTCACAGCAGGAATATTGAATCTCTGAAATAGGACAAACAGTCTATACCACACAATGAACTGCACCAACAGAATAACCTTCTGCCAGATGAATTGCTTAGAACATGGAATTATCACAACTAGAAAAAAAGACCTGTGGAGGAAGGAATGGGTGGAGAAATAAGGGGGAGGGGTAGACAAGGGAAGGTAAGGGTATTAAAAAGGGAAGTTCATTGGGAAGGGAAGGATGGAGAAGGGGGAGGCATGGGGAGGCATGGGTGAGGCAAAGAACAATGAAGTGTCTCAATTAATTAACAATATAAAAAAACAATGCAGTCTTTATACAGTACTGAAAGTAAATATCATATTGCAGCAATTAAAATTTTGAAGAAAAATTTGTAGCTGCGCATCTAAATTATCACACTTGTTCGATTAAAGTTCACTTAAATTGCTAAAGAATGTGTATGACCCTGAATAGAATGGAATGCTTGAATTCAATGAAACATACTTTGGAAGCGTGAAGTGTGACGCCAGCAGCACACATTGATATATCAGAGCGGCTGGAATATTCGACTTGTTATTTCTTAATTCCTATTCCGAATATTTTTAGCAAGTGAGTCCGCAAAGACTGTAAAGTGTTCCCTAAAAGCTGACAAGAAAACCAAGCCTGTTATTAACAACAGCAGGCAGGCTATTATTCCATGGTACAAATAACGAGAGCAGAAGTTAAGGGGAAAAATAGCAAACAATCTTGATAATCCATCTCCTTCACCTCTATTCTCTTATCTTGACAGGAAAGTGTTATTTATTCAACTGGCAATAGATGGATGCGAACAGGCTAACAAGAGGAGAAGAAACACCCAAGGTAAGTAGGCTGGCCTATCCTCCCTAAGTTTATCCTTGAGGACCCTCGGATGATCCCCGGATCTCTGCCGAGCTTTCACACTCAAGGGGACACTAGGAATGTGTTTATTAAACTGATTGTGTTCCGACACCAATTTGACTTCGGGCCCCTCAAAAACTTTTATTGACCCACGTTCCAGTCTTTGTGAAAGACAATGCCAGACCCTTGGTCAGATAAGAATTTTCTCCCCAAAGGGGATGTCTTACACTCCATCTATTGACTCCTTCAGGACTCTCTTCAAATGGTGTCTTAACCAAATCTATAGGTTAACTGTAATGGTAGACACTTTACCCCCGCTTGCAACAGGATGTTTCTCAATTGACACAAATACACTTTTGACTATAGAGAAAGATGTTGCAGATACTCCACTAACATGGACTTTACCAATAAGTACTTTTTTTTCAAACCAGGGGCATATCAAAATCTAATTGGGGAGAGCAAGGACCCACTTGGAGGGAGGCATGGTGGGCTAACCTTTCAGGTATTGCAAAGTACAGTTTATGACATACACAGCACTGAATCACTGTTTCATTATCATTTTCATGTGATATTTACTATTTGTAAGAGTCATAGTGCTACAAGATACTTGGATATTATTTTGGATTTAATAAATGCCTCAAAGATATGGGGATGCTACCTGTTAAGGATCTAAGAAGCCTTGTAGCACAGCACTGAACCATGTGAGGGGCCATTAGGGGACCCCCAGGGGCTTCACATATCAGTCAACTTCACAATGAAACCACCTGAGAGATGAGCATACATATGGTGGGTGCCTTAGGGATAATTTTCACATATTGACTGTAACCAACAATGCAAACCACTTAAAGAATGCTGGGTTTGTCTTGAAGTCTATCAGACTTTAACCTGTCTAGTTTTAGCCTTACCTATTTGAATTGAACTGTTTTGGCTAGTCGTATGGAAATGTTTGAATCATACTTGATTAGTTTTGACAGGAAAGTTTAATACCTCAAACCACTGCTAATCAAAGATCGGAGGAACTTGCAAACACCCAGCACTACAGAGCCATCCCAGGGCAGTGTAGAATTTCATTTTCTCTATCACACAAAGAAGGAAAAAATATGTTCAACAAATTTCAGACTAAAGGTTTGAAACACAAACATGCTTTCAGGGCATGTTCAATGTTTTAAAAGAATCAGCATGGTGCACAAAGTCATATGGATGCTGCAGATTAAAGTTATACCCCAGCAACCCACAGTGATGTCCAATTCAATCTCAGGGAAAGAGCTTAAATCGGATCTTCATCAATTAACAAATTAGCTTCTGTAAATCTAGCAGTAATAATCAGGGATGAGCCTGGGGTAAAAAAAAAATCACGGAATTTTGCAAAAATTGCGGTATAGGCTCCAGTTTGCGTATGCTACAGTGTGTTAGAATATTCCGTGAATTAGCAGAAAAAGCTCATGCCTGGTAAATACTTCCTACGTTCTGTAAACTTGAGGACCTCATTACAAAACAGCTGCTGTTGTTGACAAAGAGACTGGGAAGAAGTTTACTCACTGAGGAGGACAGTCAGCCATGTTACATTCCTTTGTCTGTGTTGGTGGTTTTTGGCTGAGGTCACAGTAATGGTCGCTCACCACAGAGTGGTCATCGTAACGTATGCAGTGTACCGCAGCCATAGATTCCCCTATGGATTGAAATCAAGATCAAACACAAAATCTTGTCAAACTTGAGACATACAGATTAATGGCAATCACGAAATGTGACTTAAAGAATAGACACAGAAGCTTTTGTGATTCTTGGCCAGAATGTATTGTACTCACATGCCTGAATAGTAGGCGAGCTAAGTTTAATGATGACGACGATAGTGATAAAGTCTCAAAATGCAATTTAAAGAATTTAAATATTTGAATGTAGAGACAAGGAACTGAAAACAGATCTTTTTCCTAAACATTATAAGATCTTAGTCCACACCTATCTGTTACTCATTTCAGACTCTTAGTAACGGAAAAACTCACCTCCAGCACAGGTGTTAGAACATTCCGACCATGGTGCCCTCTGCCAAGCAAATACAACCTCTTCGTCACCAACACCTGACCTCACAACAGGACGGTTGAGGGTGTAACGGACACCTCTGGTGCTATCCTGCACCAACAACTACGTGGATACAAAACAGACGTCGTTCATCATTCTTGCTAAATTTATAACGTTGATTTACAAAACGAGGCCTACATCATAACAGACAAACTTCTATCATCCATGATATTATACAGAAAGGCTACTGCCCAGCCAATGCACCAGGTCTGATACAGGAGTCAGAGAGGCTAATGCCCTGGGACTGCTTCCAGGGCCCAGGGAAAATTGGGGTAAAGAATATAATATTCTCGTTTTTTATAATATATTTCAAGCAATGAAGACTTTGAAGAGGGTGCATAAGTGTACATAATAGCCCTTAGGGTTTCACCTGGTTCCCAAGCGTTATCTTGAAGGGAAACTGAGAGTAGCTGGTAGGACATGTACTACCCCCTCCCCCCCTCATGTATAGATAGTCATGAAAGGCTACCCAGTGACTTCCAAGTTATCATTTATACTATTATTTATACTCTCGACTGCCTTATATCAAGTTTGTAAGAGGTAGCATAACCTTACCATGACAACTAGTTCCTCTGAAGTAGGACCCAGAGCTGTCAGTGTCTCTGGACTGTCTTCTGGTCTATCATACCTAAAGGTGGTACTGCCGACATCAAATGATTTAGGCCACTCAATGTACCATTCCGCATTGATGTGGTATTCGTTGCTCACCGACATCAATGCTAAATCGAGAAGAAGGGAAATACAATCATAATGCCACCTGTGTACTGTCTCTCTAGCTCTCTCTCTCTTTGTTAAAGTTATGATTAATAATTCAATATATGATATAATATATTAATGATTATACAATTTGTCTGTCAGAAGTATCGTCGACTCCACAATGAGGAGGAAGACTTACAGTACGCTGAACCAGTACCTTGTGTTGTATTATGACATATATTACTCTTGATTATTACAAGTAGTTCTTATTTGGCATTGCTGCCCTCTACTCTTAAGAACATTATGTTTGTTTAGGTGTGCTGTTAGTGACTGCTAACTTCTATCAGATATATATACTTGACAACAACATGAGACAGATAGCAGAATTAAACATCTTATTAGACATCTTAAATTGTAAGAAAATCAGTGACAGTACTTCACCTTGTTTTATACATCCCACAATGTATACACATAAGCAAACATGTCCGTTAAATCTAACTATGAAGGTAGATATGTGTATTTATGACCATTTCGGCGAGCGATTAACAATTCAGTTCAATATCGAACATTTTTCTGACGCACATATTAAGATATTGTCTTTCACTGCTTCATCTGCAAATGTTGCAAAGTTTATTCATAGTAGCATCAGACCTAGGGTGTGATTAAAGGCATTGAAGACTCGCCCCAAACCGCGTAAGGCCATCTGAAAAAGTTAACTTTCTGTTGCTTGCAAGTGACGTTTTGTTTGTGTCGCTACAAAATGCAGACAGTAAT
>JAAAKB020161239.1:0-12192 GCA_010014835.2 Apostichopus leukothele | reverse complement strand
AATGGACAAATAGAAAAGCACTGGAAAGGAGCGGGTGGGGGGGGGGGGGCGGGGAGGGGAGGGAGCACGTAGGAAACGTAAGAATACATTACGTCCATTCAGTCAGGAATGTATTAGGTTTCAAGGTCATGGCAAAATGGTCAGGCCACAACAAATGTCATATTCAATTTTTCCATTTTGCTTGTACAGAAATTAAAGAGGAATACATGATGGAAACAAAATATTGTCAATAATAATTTTTGTCTAATTCAATTAGCCTTGTACAGCAATCTATAAAACCATGGCATGCCTGATTGCTTTCAGTCTATATGGGAGATATCTTTTTTCGGTAACTCCCCTCAAAGCTCCCTACCATTTCCTTCACAAAAACTTGTTTCATGGCTCCATTTTTAACCACTGAAATGTAAACAAGTAGAAAATTTGTATGAATGACGCCGGTCAGAATCTACGAATAATGCAGACGACAAACACGAAACCTTGAACAAACAATGACGAACAAGACTACTGTGTGCATGAAGGCGTACACCAAGCAACCTTCCTGGCACTAATAGCATATCATATAGTCACATGGCACTCAATTCAGAACTGCGCTACGGTGGAATAGTTTATAAATAGGTATATTACAGGACATCTATACCTGGATGAAAACAGTTACTGTCTCAGCCTGTGAATAGGTCTCAAAATAGTCAGTTACAGGAATACTCTGGTGACAGACAGTATGTCCGCTTAATATCGAAGAGAAAAAAATATATTCCACACTGTAGGTTGAAATCCCCTGGATCTAAATATCATGTCCCTGACTCGAGATATTGTTGGGTGGAATGTAATCTACGTTGACTTGGGGCTTTAACCCTCTATTCTTCAAAGAGGCTGGATCACAGTAAAGTTCTATTCAATAGATGGTCTGTGATCTCGTCGGAGTGAATGTTCTTCGAGAGCTTGACTTTTCCTACCATAATCTTCTTGTTGATTTATTCTTAAAACCTGTTACATTTGAAATGTTTGCTTTAGACAGTAGCTGTCAAGTTTTATCCGTATTAAGAATTTTATCAAAATGCAACTTTTTGCTAAAAATATTCTTCTCCTCTGTGAGCGAGTGGTTTAAACATCGCAAAGAAAGACAAAAACCTTTTTTCAGCTGAATTACCCTGATGACAACATTCACTCTGCTGACGTCATTCAAAATACCGTCAAATTTGAAAATTTCATTACAGTATCTTCACCTTACAAAATGCTATCGGGTGTGGTTTGGACCTGTAGTTGCAGTTCTTATTTCTAGCCACCGGAATACCCCTTTAAAGGGATATTTAGATCCTATTAACGCTTGTAGGTAAATGTTACCCTATGGCATAGTTCACCAGTAACAAAAAAACAGCCAATGATATGAAGACTGCCACACAGTACTTTTTAGTACACCTTTACAGTCAGACTGAATTAATAGTATTAAGTTTGCTCCACAATGCACTATTTGACATTTAAGCTTTTCTCTAAAACTTTTGCTGGGGTAAAACAATGAGACCCCCACATAGAGTTTGCTTCAACCACCCAAGGGCCGCACCACCTCATTTAAAATCCTGTACTCGTCTCTATCCCTTTCATAATGGTTAATGACCCTACCTAAATCTGTCAAGGGAAATTCAGAATCAGCCACTCAATATAATTCTGAATTAATAGTTACATTTCTCCATTATTGTTAATCAAGTGGTAAGTAAACATGAAGCTGCACCACTTGTGCCCTCCTATCGGGTGCTACTTACAAAATGAATCCAACGCCTGCGACGTTTACCGTCGGTTTGATGACTAGGAAACGAGAATAAACTAAAATTTCGGATTTCAGAAGTGTTTTTGCAACCTCCTACTACACAATTCGTTGGCATTTTGATATGAACAGTATGACAGAGTGTCGTGTCGTGAATAGCTTGATCGAAATCTTTCCTCAACCGACTCCGCACATGTACGTCACAGGGTGACCTGCAGTCACGTGAGCGCTTAGGATTTTTTGCGAAAAGAGCAAATTCCTTGTCCAAAAGTGCTAAGTCGCAAAAGAAAAATAATACAATGCGCCATGCATCAATGGAAAGGTACAAGTGTAAATATTCAAATGTAACCCAAATTTAAACGGATTAGAAGATGTCGAAAAACCACCAGCTATGCCTTTTAAATCTCCTGCTCATCAGTCCATATGTCCATATCAGTCCATATAAAAAAAAAAATCTGAATTAATAGTTACATTTCTCCATTATTGTTAATCAAGTTGTACGTAAACATGAAGCTGCACCATTGGTGCCCTCCTCTCCTAATATATATTCTAACACTAGGCATGGTTTCATGTGGATCCCAAAGTTTTTCTAAGGTAAATCACATATATATGGATTTCAATGGACAGCACACACACACAATAATTTGTTAACTTTAGCAAGACAAAAGACTTTCTCAGAAGTTACGCTGCATTAGCTACAGGATATATTTTAGCTATATTAACATAGCCTTGTTTTTCACAGGCCTTACTACTCCTTTTCCAGTTTGAATAACTCCACCGTTGTTATAGGGCACAGCTGAATAACATGAGTGCGACAAGAATCACTTACAATAAAGTTGCTTAATTTGTAATTGCAACAATCATTCTTTCCTGAAATAAAACATGGCTTAAGGCACACACAAATTGCCCCGACCCGACTGCGACCCGATGTGACTCTCCCCCACTCCTCGTCGTCGGGCATGAGTTGGAGACAGATGTGGCTAGCCGCACATTAGCCTGACCCAACACCACCCAACAGTTTAAATCTCCTGCTCATTAGTCCATATGGGGGATGCCATTTTTCGGTTTCATAACAATGTGTTATAATGCTAGTACGGGAAGAAAATGAGGAGCAAAGTCCATGGCACTGCCAAATTCCCCCTGCATCCCCCCCCCCCTAAAAAAAAGTTGATTGTTCTTTGTCCGCCCAATGTATATGATTTGGCAATCACCAATATTCAGAGCATACCAAGATAGAACTATAAGGCTCTTTCAATCCATCGGCAAATCACAATATAGGTACTTAGTCCTACCAGATGGCCATTTCTGCATTCACAAATTTGCCACTTTCATTGCAATTGTTGACTTAACTTTCACAAAATTGCCAGACACAACCTTCTTCACAGATTCTAAAACCTTTTCAAATTTCAATGCTGTTTACTAGTTTGTTTAAACTTTCAAGCCGAATAAAGAAAGGAAGATAAAGTTCTGTATTAAAGCTTACATAACGTTCCAGGATTTCCATGTCCACAAAATATCACCCTGACATTATTTTGGCTTGACTGAAGATACCATCAAAACTGATGATTTTATATGATTAATTACAAAATTAATGACTTACCATGCTGTGAGATCTTTGGGTCCTACTTGAACGGTACAGATACCGTTACAGCAGTGCTTCCCGACCAGGGAATGAGCGTGGGGCTTGGGAACTTCCTCATCGGTGACCAGGGATACCACAATGCGAGCATCTCCTTTGTAGTTGACAATCTATGACAGGAAATTAAAAAAGTCTTTTCTTAAAATGACATATTCAAGACAGTAAAAAAAAAAATGAGTACATTAGCAGGGAGAGGGAGAGAGGCATGAGGTCATTTACTTATTGTACTGTAGCAGGCCACCTGTAAACTTCAGTAAACATAATATATGAACAATGCACCCAATGTATGTATTTATGTATACATTGTACTCAAACATACATGGCAAAACGAACGTGTAGCCATTCATTAAAACATTTAAGGAAGCAATACTGCACCAGCTTGTCTCTCAACTTTCTAGAGAAGTGACTCAAAACTTACCTTACAGTATAACTATCTCATTATTTTTCTTTTATTTTGAATCTTGTAAGGAGAAATCAATTTGCATACATAAGCATTTTTTTTTTTTTTAATTTTGCTTTCCTTTGCACAGTCAAAGTTTGGGCATCTACCTATGTGACTGATAATCACCTTGGCAACAACGCTGAGCCCATTCACAAATTTATCTCAGATCAATTAGGAATCGTTTACTTTTTGCTCATTAAGTAATCATGGCTTGAAACCAATTGCTGTTTGATAAAACCACCAGTCTCTTGTTTCTAATGACTATGTAACACAAATTCAGTATTAATTTGTAAAAATTGTAGATAATGCTGAATAAGCAAAAGACCAAACCAAATCTTTTCTTAGTTACAGACTGGCTTCTGTTGGTTCCTGTTGGGTACATTCAACTTGCCAAATAGCTCAGGGAGTCAGTTCCCTCTTTGCTGTGTTTGCAAAACTCAGCAAAATCATGGAGATTGTACTTTGATCTTGTGCATATTGTCTTAACGTTGCTCTCTCATCACTGATAGATTACTGATATGTACAGTGAACAGTTGTACCCATGATCATAAAATTACAAAGTGAGTAACAAACTGCTGTACAGACTGTAAAGAATAACACATGTACACAGACCTACCTAGCTCACAGCTTTCACAGACTTTCTACAATTATAACAATGTCAAATTTACTTCGGTTCTTTCATGGTGAATAAATTAATTAATTAATTCAAAAAGAAGTTACTTAATTCAGAAAGAAAGAATGAACGAACGAAAGAAAGAAATATTTTTCCTAGCACTTTTGAAAGCCCTCAGCTTTGTCTTGTATAACACTATGGTACCTGTGTACAATACTGATAAATACATCTTCACACTTGTACAGCAATTTGCCCACTATGCATAGCATTTGTGATGTGTTACCAGATATATCATTCCCTGTCATCTGAACAAACAGGCTACTAGCACAAATGTCAAAGATATTGAACCACTAAGCAGATTACCAAAACTACGATCCCTTCATTACTTCAAGCAAACACAGGACCGACTGACAAATTTGTTGTTCTCTTGTTTCCACTAGTCTGACAACATTGATTTGTAGACATTTTGTACAGCATCAAGAATACTTGTTTACCTCTTTCTTGTAGTTTCACTAGGTTAAATATCCTACCACTAAACATTCTGCCTTCAAACTATTTTGATTTATTTCTGGATTTTCTCCAAGAATACACATTTTATCCTCAGTTTCTTACAACCTGCAACAATCATCTCCCTCAACACTACAGGTAGAGTACAGTATGTCTACACGTAGTCTACGTCGCAAACATTGTATATCATACAACACATTGAGGACAAGTACACCACAACACAGGAAATCATTGAAGCTTTCAAATTTCAGTACGCACCATGTTCAAAGTACAGTACTATATACAGTATAATGGAAAAATGCAACAAAGGCTCACAGGGCAGACATACATACTGTAGTGTGTTCACACTGCAGTCTGATCAAGCTGTTTTGTACTCTTTGAGGGTTTCCAATTGCTTTTCTGTAAGCATTATCAGTACGTCACCAAAATTGATACATATTGTATATTAACTGAGTTGTTTGATTTCCATGAATTAGTTGCATGAATTAGTTAGGCAGGTTTAGAAATGTACTTTGGACAACTTGTTTGGATGATGTCTTTGCTAAATTTAAACAGTTAAGTATATCACAATAGAAACCTTCTACGGTGGAAATGAGTGTCTATTGTTAAGAGGAAAAAAAAAGTGAACAGCCATATTTTTGGAAGCAAATGCCACCAAGTCTGAATCAACATGACTACAAAACAGTGAGATTGTTCCCCCTTTTTTAAGGGAACTCATTCAAATCTGAAATGTTATTTGGTGAGGTGTATTGTAATTCAATGTGACATCACATGGAGGTATTGTATTGAGAATAGGGGTAATCTCTTCGGAATTTCTTCTGTTTGTTTGTTAAGTTTTGAAAATCCCCTAGCTAAAATCTAATTATATTTATTAAACATGTTTGAAAACACAAATTTAGTTGTGTGAAATCCTTGTGAATGCAGCTCGTTGTGGTCCATTCGGTTTGTTTTATGAACTAAGAATGGACTGGGGTAATGTCACATCAAAATGTTTACAAGTGGACTCTAGGCACACTTCTAGAGCAAATTAAAGTAACCTGGTTGAAAGGGAACAAAGTCAAATCTTTCGCCTTTTAGTAATTGGAAATCAAAGTAATGGAAAAAAAGAAAAAAAAATTGAAAGCTGTGTACTTTTGTTTTAGATATCCCTACCTTTTAATTGCTTACTAACATCCAAACCAAAACACTGACACAGTGATGGTTAACAATTTTGATGGCCAAAGTTTAAGTTTGTTTTATTGTAAACAGGAAAATGGGTTAATTATAAGGACAATAACATTTGCTTCCCCCCCCCCTTCACCCCCATCAGGATTGCAAGTAATAAAGTCCCAGGGGACTTTTTGACCTCACCTCTACAGATGGATATGATTTCTTTCCTTTCTGGCTATGTTCTCCTGGCAAGCCCCCATGTGATGGTCCTTCACAGCCGTATCTGAACCGAAAGCCTCTCTGATAGAAAAAAAAAGGAAATTATGTTATAAAGTTAAAGTCATGGTTCTCACAGGGCAGGGTTTGATGGTAGTCCAGTCATCCGAGACTGCCAAATTCATGTTCGGACAACCAAAATCAGCTGTGGAGTTTGCCCAGCGGACGACTAGTTGTTTACATCAAGGACAGATTGCAGTGTAACTAAATAGGTACCCCCCCCCCCTATAGGCCTCAACCTTGAACTCTTTTAAAAATAGATACAAACAAAATCTATTGTCAACTTATCAATGCCAAAACTAATTTCTTACTTCTAGTTTTTTACTGTATTCATTTGCGACGAATAAATATAGAATATACAAAGGGACAGCTATACAATTTAGTATATAAACCCACTATTGGCAAGTTTCTGTGTGTACTTTTCAACGGGTTATATCTACTGGCCCGTAAACTGTCTACATCATCATGGAAGCTGTTTGCCTTAGATTGCTGAACTTTCTGCCAAACTTACAGCAGTATTCCTCAAAATAATCCGCCATTGATCCACTCACGGCAACATTCAAGAATCTCTGTTCTCAAACGTAGCACTGGTTAGCAAGAAAATGTTCATGCTGGCCAGTACATGATTTTAAAAGCTGAAGTTTCTGCATTACACTTTTCTATATATAGGTATCAGTTATTTGCACAAAAGCAAATCACAAAGTGTTTTTTTTCCCTATTCTTTTCTTTGCTTTGTTTTATTATCATTTGAAACTCTTTAATAGTCAGCCTAATGAACTGCTTTATTATGGATTTTAGCATAAATAACTAACAAATAATCATAAAAATTACCAAAACAATGGAAAAGGCTAATCTTTGTGGGTGTGACATGTATAAAAGGAAACACTTTGCTAGTTGAGTTTTAGGACAATGTGAAAAGTTGGTATGTGGGCGCATTTCAAGAATACTATGAGAGTGACCGTATATCAAATGAAATTGATCGTCTTAGGACAACCTAGTACTAGGTTCAGTCATCTCAGAAATCTGATTCACCTGAGGAAAGCTGTATTTTGTTCAAAACTATAACCTGGTGCTACCATATTCAACCATTTAATGCAGAATTTTGAGTTTGCTGGGGATTTTTTCCAAGCACTGCAAGCACTGCAATATTTCATATCAATTTCAATGCACAACGCTGCCTTGAAAGACCAGGTAACTGAAAACTTTACCTCACGTTAACTGTCAGCTACCCCCAAAATGGCAAAAGTTAGAACCCAATACAATAAAATCATGTATGATGAAGTTTGAAACAGTATCTATTGGTTTGAATATGAACCTTAAAATACATAAAATTTGTGGGGATCAAAACTTTCTGTATTGAATTAAATCTTTAAAATAGCCAGTCTTGACCTTTTCACTGATGAGAACTACTGGTTTATGTATACCCAAATTACTACAAAAATAAAATGGTGAATATATAAAGATAATCTCAGTAAAATTTTAAAAATGCTAACTATTAAGTCTTACCGATTTAGGTTGTTCCAGGATTTTCAGATTTGGAAGATTCAGACCGATAGGATTCATGTCTAAATCCATCATGGCACCCGCACCCATATTGACATCATCACCACCAAGGTCCCCGTCCTGACGTAAGGCATTTAACATCCCCACGGGCAGCTCAATGGACTGCGAAGAGTCCGTCTTTTCGTCCGTCATTGTGATGTAAGGTTCAATTCCCTTTTCCTTTGGGTAGCTCTTGCCCTCAGATACAAAGTGGCAATTGCTGAAACTATGTCTGCAAGAAAGTTTATAAACCAAACTGCATTTACAACTTGCAATGAACAAAACTAGTTACTATATATATGTCAAGGTGGCCTTTCAGATGAATGTTTCAATTTACCATACATTCCCTTGCCTGATGCAGACAAAGAATAAATTCCAATTATTCTTCTTCTTCATAGATTTGGGTCACAGACAGTGATTTCTTTACTACACTTAGCTGGGTTTCAAAGAAACTACTGTGATTCATTCTCGCCAATGCCATTATCAGTGGCCTACTGTTCAATTGATGGTCATGTCATGCAGACACTCAGTGCACAGCACTGTGACCAAGTGCTATTCATGTGAGAGAACAATATATATACCACAAACATACACTATTCTGTCCAAACGAATGAACTATGCAACATGAATGAGTCAACAGTACTTATCAACCATGGTCCACATTTCACAGAAAGTAGCCACTGGTCCAAGACAATTTTACAATCTCTGCAAAATATGTGGCATGACCCAAAAGTGAGTTGCAAAACTTTCATCAGCACTCTATCCTTTTTTCTTTTTTTTGAAAAGTTGGAAGCTTTGTCAACAGTTTTAGAACTAGCTGAAGAAGATGGATCAAGTTATTTTTGTTAACCAAACCCATGGAGTAAGCTAGCTTTCATCTATTTTGAGGGGTGGGGTCTGGTGGGCTTTATCGATTCTGAGGGGTGGGGTCTGGTGGGCTGTGGGCTCAGTCCTCATGAAGCTGCTGGGTTGTGGGCCTAACAGTTTGCAGACCAGTGGTCTAAATGATTTTGCAGAATTGAAGGCTTTTTATCGGACAAACAAATCGTTTCTCACTTGCTAAATATCTATACAAGTTGCATTTATACACAAGTACGACATAGATTTTAAGGTTCAAAGATCAGTGCACATACAGTAATGTCTGGCTGTTACATAATTAATTTGGACTGTATCTTCAGATGGTTCTAAAATACTAAAGTTTAAAGCAATATGGCAAAATCTTATTTTTGATAAGCAATTACTTCATGTATACTTTCATGTCTCTTCCACAATTAAAGTTTTGTTACCAGATAGGAGTAGTATGTGTCCACAACTCCATCACTGTCTGCAGTAATGACTCAAGGTAAAGTGCACTACTAAGTATTCTACAGTAGCAAATTCTTTTCCACAAGAAACGTATCATAATTGTAAAAAGTTTGTGATCTCATACACCATGCAGTTCTCGTAGAAAATGCACTATAAAATGTCCCAATGATAAGTTTTCCTTCTCAATAATTGTATGATTGCAACAAATGTTTGCTCAAATAATAACAAAATAATGTCACACATATCCAGGTGCCCCTGTAGCTTGTGGGGCAGGAATAAACCTGTGTCATGGGCAAATTGTTTTTTTTATTACTGGTCATAGGACGAATACCAATATGTTTTCACTGTTAAAGAGAAAAGCATATTTCCATATTGCAAGTTATAGTTCATGAATTAGCCTTTTAGAATTAGAATTTGAGAGTTGGTATTGGAATCAAATCCAAATGTCATGATCTTTCAAATTTTGGTCAAAACAGTTTAATAGTGAGGTCTAACTGCCAAAGACAGTACAGCTGCCTTGCCATGTAATCTTCACTGTTAAACATGGAAAAATTGAAGAAAAGTTTGGGTAAAAAGAACATGATGGCAGAGGTGGTCATACCATATGTTTGACATCAGTTACACTGTTTGAAAGCAAACATGATCAAGTTTGGGACTGAAGTGATTGGTTTGAAATGTGACAGTACTGAAATTTCTACTCTTTCTTTAAGACTAATGTTCATTAAGTGATAACTGATGCATGTAACATGACCTGTGCCCACAGCTGATCACATAATAACAAGCTTTGCTCTGGAAATATGGAGCTAAAATATATGTACTGTACAACTTTTAAAAAAAAACATTGTAAGGCCTATTTCTAATTTGCTTCAAACATTTTGGGAAGATTTTTGCAATTGAGAAAGTTGGTTTGAAATTAAGTCAAATGCTTCTGGAGTGACTAACATTATGTTCACTCCATAGTTGATGTTTCAAACTTGATTGACTGCCGATATCTTTGAAAGTTGGTGTCAAATACTATGCACTTCCATATGATAACGTGTGTAAAATATATTGGACCTACAGGTAGCCTATACAGCCGTCCTCAGTAATAAACCAGATACCTGTTTGGCACAGTAGAGTAATAAGTTAGGTCTAAGGCAAGACTAGCAGAGAAAGAGTGTAACATCCTGCTAGCTAGCCTAGGGATCACACTTTAACAGTGACACTAACTTAAGTTACAGATTGCCTACATTTTAAATTTGTATACTCTTAGGCCTAGGGCCAAACTGCTAGTGCCTACTATATTAAACGCTTTAGTCACAACAATCCTAACGTTTGCCTACAAAACACCATACAAACTAGGCCTAAACTAGTTGTAACATGCTAACCAGAACTAAAGTTAGGCCTAAGGGCAGTTGTCCTCTTCGGCTGTAATCCATGTATTCATATATAAACTTGATGTTAAGTTTACGTTACTAATACTAGAAACACTGCACGAGATGAATCTGTAAGTGTAAGTTTACATAATACAAGCTACATACTGTGGAAAGATGTCTTCGAATCTCGGATTCGGAAGTACTTACTTCATTGAAAAATGAGGTCCTTACAAAATATACATCTGACACATTCGTTATAGAGATGCAAAGAAGAAATAAACAACGTTACTTACCTTGTCTTTGAATGTGTTCAAGCCCTTACTGTACGAGTGATTACGACACAAAAAATCCCCTTTTTCCCAACGACTCTCTTGCAAAATACGTATTTTGCCAGCGAGTCAATGGCGTCCGTGTACTGTACTAAACTTTGCGTGTACGGAAAACATGGCTGACGGTGTTGTGTGCGTACTTATGTTACTAAAAATAGCAACAAGGGAGGGCCCTTACCAGTTTTGCCAGATAAAAACACAATCTTATTTTTGTTGCTTATGCAAGTTCATTTGAATTTTAAAAATTGATGATACCTATATTAATTTTATAGAAGTAAAACATATATTATTTTTCTCAAAG
Organism: Apostichopus leukothele; assembly: GCA_010014835.2. NCBI lineage: Eukaryota > Metazoa > Echinodermata > Holothuroidea > Aspidochirotida > Stichopodidae > Apostichopus > Apostichopus leukothele. The sequence continues at coordinate 975 of JAAAKB020161239.1, read as the reverse complement.
AAGCATTTCTATGTACTTTTTGGTAATTTTTATTCGAAAAGAACAGAAGCATGTTCCTTTGATTGGAAAGGTCACTTGTGGGGAAATGTCGAAAAAACGGGATTTTCCCTGATCAATAACCAATTGCGAAAGAGAATTACAACCCTCTGGTCGCAATCAATTGACTCATCTACTTTTCCCCGTACATCTTGAATGGAGTAACAGTAATACTAAAGTCAATGATGATAGTGGAGATTGCTTTAGAAATGTGTTTAACTGCAGGACTACGTTGAGTATTGTATATGTATTGTTTCGTGAGTAAGAGAGTAGCTCCACGTACGTCGTAGGCCAACGGGTGTACACAGAAACTGGATCCGGATGGGATGGGAGGCAGTGACCAACCGACTCTCTGTGTTTTAGTACCAAGAATCTTAGGATTCTAGGGCAATATCACGCTCTTCCGAAACTATGTGCTTATCTCATGGCAAAATTTGATATCTACTTCTTTTGGACGATAAGGACGGTGGAGAAAAATTCAGTTAGCCATTTTTCGGGAAGTAATTTAACAAAAAGCTTATATCATTGTGTTCTGCATTGATGGCGTCCGAGGGACAAAAACGTTTACGTTTCTTTTAATAAAACTGTAAATCAGACTCTTTCATCTTTAGTAGAATACAGACAATATACAACCAGACGAGGACTAGAAGAGACCGGGAAGTAATTACAGAAAGCTTGCAAAAGCTTGTAGGTGTAATCACCCCGTTAACGCAAAGAAACAAAATTTAACAACTATATAAGAAACAAAACACGGTTAACCTAAGAGAAGATAAATGTAGCCTATCTATCATTGCTGTAGGCCTATATAAATGATATGATCTTTGACAAGGGCGTAGGAACCGCTGGGGCTGGGGGGCGCCAGCCCCCCCCCAGTGAAAAATATGGTGGGGCGGAAGTATCATTCCGCCCCCCCCCCCGCTCCGCAAGTCAGAAAACCCC
>JAAAKB020161129.1:0-12194 GCA_010014835.2 Apostichopus leukothele | reverse complement strand
ATAAAACCCCAACAACCACCGAGCCATGAAAAGTGACTTCTTCTGTCGAAACAACAAACAACTTCAGATGCCTTCCTTCAGCCTACAGCTCCAGCTCACCTCACCCTTTGTTACATAGTCGCCCGCTTTTATATACATCCCATTGCTATCACCTCAGTGACGGCATTGTCAAACGCAACAACCCCACCCCCCCCCCCCCCCCCCCCTCCCCATATATCTTATCAGTGGTCTATTTCGGAAACTGAAGGAATAGCCATTGGACCGTTGGTCTCGGGAATTGTCGATTTGTCGGACTCGATTGAAGTTCAACACTGGGAGGATACATTACTTTCACAAACCCGTATATATAGAAATGAGATAAACTGAAGACAGCTGTGGTATATGACGGAAACTCAGTAACTTACCATGACAATATAACCGTCATTTCCAGAAAAATATTTAGGCTACATTGTTGGCGCCAAGGTTGTCCTACCCCAAAGGTACCCCCCCCCCCCCATTGCAGGGCATAAGAAATCATAAAAGCGAGTATACTGAAAAGAGACAAGACAACAGGTGGGCCGGGCATGTTATAAGCACTTAGTTTACTTCGTTTGGAACAATTATGTTTCATTAGCTAATATGTTAATCTCCAATATTTCAGGCAGAAATTATAGGCCATTACATTACAAGGAGGAAACTTTTGAAAAGGAAACCTGAAACTTCAATAACTGGTGAAGCCCTGCTCAAGTTTTTCCTTGGCCTCGAAAATTAGCCATCAGTCCCAAAAATTCACCGATATGTTGTGTCCTTGTCAATTATTATAATCAACATGATAGAAGTTTATAGGAAAAGACCACTGAATATCCAAGGCCTATAATGTCGTGGACTAGAAATGTTATTCTTGATGTACTACTTGTTAGTTCATCATGGGTATCATTGGAAGCTCAACGTTTCATTCAACTCTTGAAAAGTCAAGTTAAGCATACTGGGATCTATTATATCAGACGTTTTCATATTACGACAGTACTCGCAAGATTTTTTTCGGTTTGTTTCTCGTTAATAGTTCCGTTTACATGCCAAGTTTAAGTGGAATGCGGTGATTGGTTAGAACATTTCAAAGAACTGATACGTAGACAAAACTGAGTCATCCAATTGCCATAATTGGAAGCATCACTTCCGTTTTAGGTTTACCAGAGAGCTTGGTTTAGATATTGCATCATGATCCATAAATTTCGCAATCACACACCTACACACTGAAAGTAGTTCGTTTATGCGTACTAAAATAATCCACGAAAGGAGCTATTCTTTGGCGTTATTCGACATATGCCACTCCTCTGTCTGAGATAGAAAGAGAACGAAACTGAAAAAGATTCAAAATTATCTTCATTTTAATGGAAAATATGATCAAATTCGTGCTCATTCCTAACATTCTGTCCAAATTTATTATAAATTAAAACAGACGTGTAATTTACGATGTGTTGAATGAATGCAGGTGGAGCAATATGTCTGAGCTGCACATAATACATCCGGGGCTCTTTATGCACCGAAATCGACTGCATACATCTATTACACGTATACTACATACACATATATAACACGTACTTGTATGCCATTGTATACGTAAGGTATATTGGTACGCGTAGAAGTACTAGGTGCGGTGCGTGGTACGTTAGATGTACATTGCGTTCATTTCTTTTCTGCCAACATGGCTGTCAGTACAGGAACAAAATCTCTCCCAACCCTTTAGGCTGGGATCGGCTAGAAGAACGTTGCCGGTTCCACAGTTGTGTTAGCAAGTCGGCAGTTAGAAACCCGAAGGAAATATTGAGATACCAGATAATTCTGCATCTCATTTGGGAAGGCATCAACAGAAGGAGACAAAATAAAAGCAGAAATTGGAATTTCCGAGCCATCGGACTTGGACTGGAGAAATTGCATCACAGTTAGTGACGTCACATCGTGCAACTGCATTGCAATTTGTTGGCTCAAGTTGGAGGTTTCCACGTTACCACAATACCGCTTTGTGTTGCAAAATCTTTCGCCAATTTCTCTTGACACACCGAAGATGGCTGGATCATCGATATGTGTCTAATTCGTGCAATAACTTCGTAGTTTATACTCCCTACGAAAACAGTGCCAAGCATGGCTTTTTTACGCTTGTTATCGGGTTGTAAATTGTAGCGGGGAGAGACCCCCTACATCGCCACACAGGACTGGCTCAATACACGGTTTAAATGCTCTCATCTCCTCCAAAAATTAACAAGTTCGGAATATCTTCATGCTGGAAAGCTCAATATTTGTGTTGATATTAAGAACTCACGTTTTCATGGATAAATACTTTGACTTTTTCAGTATTCCTTCTTTAACATCTTTCACATCGTCAGCCACCCTTAGCAACCCTGGCCCAAAAATATCATTTAAAAAAAGTATAACGCGCGCGCCCCTTTGTTCATGTTTCGCTCAGTTTTACTTTTAGCAGTAAACAGCAAATTCGAAAAGTAAAGCTCTTCATTATTAACATTGTTAGTACTATCTCTCAGGAAATAACTGTACATTTATTTAGAGTTTTAGAGAAAAGTTAATTTTCTCTGTTGGTTTTTTGTTTGTAGGCCTGAATTGGAAGAAAGCAGGTTTGCAAAAGTAAGGAAATTTTATATTTTGCTAGATGAGCATTCGTAGACAATCTGTTCCCATCCCTATTGGTCATCACCATGGCCGTAGTAAGGATGAACTCTCATCGCAAGACACACCCCAGAGTGTGAACAATTCTTTTTTAAGTGGGAGTATCAGCCCTCATTTATCAGCGCCAACTCCACCTAACTTTATACCATTGTCTCTTAAGGGAAATGAACCACTAAAAAAGATAGGAAAATATGTTATTTTGGACCAGATTGACTGTAGCACCTTCAAGGCCTTGGATTCTATATCGGAGGAGAAATTCACAGTAAAGGTAAGTTCATTGTAACTAACAGGGCATTTAACTGGTACGCTATCTGAGCTGTCCATTATTTACAGTGATGATGCAATAACTTAGCTAACAAGCTTTGACCGTGTTAATTCTGAACAGGGTAACATTGCAAACGTTTTCACTGAAACCAGGAAATGATTGTTCATGAATGCCATTTCTGTGAGGCTTAATTGTTTGGCCTGCACTATTGTGTTGCAGTAACCAAGATGACTATTCATTGCAAAAAGTAATGGAGTGTTCTGTACTGTACGTTTAAGCAGATATCTAGAGACATTCTAAAATGCTTTCAAAATTAAAAAACCTGAGCCTGCATACATTTCAGCAATTCTCTTGACAGTTGTGTAGAGTCCGATACAGACATGTATTTTATTATTATATTTGGGATTGAATTTGTCTCGAGTAGTTTCATAGAGTTCAGTGCACCGGTCTGATTCTCAAGTCACTGTGTTCTTTTATCAGGACAGCCTGACTGGCTGCCCACGATGCTGATGGCGGGTGCACTACATGGCCCACTCACTGATCTATGGACCAGCTGAAGTGAGCGGTGTGGACCATCCTGATAGCCTGCACCCACTCTCTGATGGTCTTAAAACATGGCGACTTCTGTTAAAGAGTTCAGGGCGCTGTGGGCCTTTTTTCCAGCAGGTTCAATTTAGTGGAGCGATTGCTCGTAATTTGTTCCAAAACTCCGGATGAACAAAGATCATCAACTGACGGAGTGAGGACATTGCAAGTGTCTCCCGAAGGAAATGTTCCAACTTTCCTCGGAATGCTTTGTCGTAGTACGTCGGAATTACAAGTCTGATTGCGCAATAGATCTGTGACGTGTAAGGGACTACATTCTCGAAAAGTGTGTTTTCCTGTAGAATCGAATGACGTACACTTTCGATTCTACTCGATCAAACTAAGTATGTTGCTTGCGAAAGTCCAACGTACAATAATGTCAACTTGTGTTGTGTGCTTCACTGTAACCAGTGACATGTCAGCAAAAGCAAATGATGAATTTCAAATGATTTTGAATAACTTCATTTTTACATGGTTGTAGTAATTTGGTGGGCGTATATATATGTATGGATGCAAATCAGATGCGTGCTTGTATACACACAGTATATATATTATAGGTTTCACAAAACTTAAAGAGCAACTAAAAAATTCATTTAGAAATACCCAGTATTGAAAATTTGTGTCTTGAGGCATGACATTGCCAAAACATAAATAAAATACAGAGAAAAAATAACAGTTACAGTGCAAAGTGTTGCTATGACAATAAATATGATCATCAGTGAGCAATATTGTATCATGGGACCCAAAAACAAAGCCATGACCATTTTAATACAGTGAGTAAGCTTGGTCTACAATACTATTACTAAGTATACCACAGTGAGTCAATATCAGTCGTTCTACATGTCCTTGGTGTAGTAACCTCAGATTGACCTGGTTTCATGCATCTGATTCACTTTCAAATTCTGGTTTGAGTGGGCAGGTAGTACTCGCGTTCTTAGTCAGTATGTGTGTGTGAAAAGCATTGTGCAATTATACGACTATTGCACAATACACAATCCTCGACCTTTCTCACTGTGGCCAGTGTGCACACAAGAGAATACACTATATAAGACATCTGGTAATACTGGTCAATATATTTCCGGTTAAAGGTTGAATAGAGCATCAAGTGGAACTAAATTGTGATAAGCTGTAGTGTAGTAATATCAGGGGAGAGAGAGAGATTAGATCTAACAATGGCTTATTTAAACACAATGCCTATTGTTTTCTTGGTAGTTGCGAAATAGCCTTTGAAATATTCCATGGGGCTATTTTACTGGCTTTGGGGAGCTTGGCTATAAATGTCTTGTTAGGTTGCTTTCAGCCAGGAAGTTACAAATGAGTGGGAGAGGAAAAAAATAATTGCAGTGAGTCAGCGTGCTGTGAAATTTTATCTGCAGAACTGGAGGAAATTTCCCCAAAGTACAATAGATAATATGGTCGGAAAGACTTTCGAATAAAAGGAATTTGGTGGCTCTTCATTGCTGCACTTTCACAGATGACTGTCATCGGATCTAATGCAGGGAAATGAAAAAGTCACCCAGTGGTTCTATTTTTAACTGTTGGCAAGGAAGCTGATTATTTATTTTATCCTTTGCTTTCTATTCCCAGAGTGCGGTCGAATCTAGTTTTAGACTTTTAGTGTACACCACCTACGGTATATATATATATACTGTATATACGTCAAGTATGATGACGCTAAAGCCTAAATGTGCGTTAATCTATGAGATCTCTTTCTCATTCTTGCTTCATCTCGAACTAGGATCTAGAATTGTCAACTGTTTGCAATGTATAGGTCTGTCTTGTAAGAAACTTGAGGGTGGTGGAGGGGCAGGGGTGGTGGGGGGAGGACGGTGTATTCAGGTAGTAAGTGGGATTACCTTTCATTTGAACATAACTGCATTTAGTGCAGAATTATATTATTTTTGCGGGAAAGATTTACTGATATTGATAGACTTACACTAACTACTGTACATTATGGTACATTATGGGGGAAGGCTCGGACTCTGAAATTTACTCTTCAAATTGTGTGTCTTGGTTCCTCTCAGAAGATAGTTTTGGGATATTTGGACATGGGTGATTCCTACTGTACCTGTTAGACGGTAATAGATGCCTCTTTGAGACACCTTTTTCACCGACTTTTAAAAATAGGTACATAAAGGGGGATTTACTTAAAAGTAAAGATACTAAGAGCTTGACTACAAACTGTAGTCAATTTTTTTTTGTTTTTTTCCAAATAATGATCGTACCGGCCAAATTTTTGACAACTTGTGGTTTTCCGATTGCGCAACACTCCGCTAACAGGGTGGACAGTAGAGATAATGTAGAAACGTGTGTTTTGAGCGGCGGCGATATTTTTCACTGCCAGTGTGAAAAATGGAAATCTGTATTAGTAGTATGTCACTCTCACAGACTCTCACTTTGATGAAAAATTCTACCCCACGGTTTTAAAGCAAATGAGAAGTCCCTGCTTGAATATTACATACCGTAGAAGTAATTATGGCGGGAAGGTTTTTTTTTCTGAAATTTTCTGAACTCACAGTCTGCAAAAATTGGCATCCGAAATTTGTCATTTTACAGCTCATAGATATTGATGGGTTTTGTTGTTAATGTTTTTTTTATGTTGACGTAAGCACTGCAGCATCCCAAACTGGTATTAGTGATCACGCTACACTAAATTTAAATATGACAAAACTATTTCAACGGAGGACGCTCAATCAGTCATCCGCAGTTTTCTCTTTCGTAACCAAGGAAATGACATAACTTATATCTTTTGTTCGCCCTGCTACAATCGTTAGTTTAATAAAACTTGATCGCGGTTCTTCCGTCGGCAAATTTCCACAGAATTCTTTGCTCAGTCAGTCGTATTCTATTGCGCTCCTGAAGGGACTGAGTCGACCGCACTATTGGCACAATCCAGATATATATATATATATATATACAGTCCAATCATGGTAGGCGCTGGCTACATCATGCGATTGGGCGATCACGCCTTCAGAAAATGTTCAGTTCTTAAGATGAACGTTTAAGAATTTAGGTTGGGTCTCCAAGGGATATTTCAGTTGTTTTGTCTAGACGCCAGAGGCATTTCTCATTCAGTAGGATGACGGACCGTGTTGTGACCTTTCTGAAATGGATGCAAGTTTGCAGGGTTGAATTATTTAAAGAGATACTTGTGTTTGACAGAAAGAAAAAAACACAGAACTTTGGTGGTTTACTGTACATTACCGTGCTGTTGCACTGTATAGTATTCCAGTGCTGTTAACTGGTAGATCTCTGTTAAAGAGTAGGGTGATTTTTTGGTCTTATTATTTCATGTGAGAAAAAGGACTTAAATTGGCAATGTTCAGATTGTGTACAAGTTGTTGATTCCACGAAATATATAGGTTTGTAACCAATGATGTATTTGGTTTGGAAGATACCATACAGTAGTCACAACGTCGTCAAAACTGTAACGTGCAATCTTGACATCACAGCAAACAGTACTGTGAATAATGGTACGTATTATCCATGGCAAAGTGCTGTGTGTGCCAGTTTTTGTGTGTGTGTGCCAGTTGGTGTGTGTGTGTGCATGTGGCGCTGTTGTGAGCAGTCTGACTGCAAATGATCTAAACAGGCAGTAAATAGTTCAATCTATATAAATTTTTTCTTGACATTCAAGAGTTCTGTAATTACCTTCGTCCACAGATTGCTCCGAGATCCAAGTACCAAGAGACCTTTGCTCCGCGCTTCAACGTGGCACCCCAAGAGAACATAAACAATGTGCACGAACTTCTGTTCAGCGACGACCACGCGTACGTTTTCTTCCCGTCGACCTACGGGGACATTCACACTCACATCAGGAGCCAGAGGAAGCTGAAGGAGCCTCAGGCAGCCCGGCTGTTCCGCCAGATCGTCTCGGCTGTTTCCCATTGCCACAGGAGCGGTATCATCCTGAGGGATCTGAAACTAAGGAAATTTGTCTTCGCTAATCCAGAGCAGTAAGTAACCAGTACATTGTCGTATACATATTGGGTCTGAATTCAGGAGGTGAAAAGTCCGATATGAATAGTCGATAACTAGTCAGACTTCGGGATGTGAAGAGTTTGTTGTGCTCGGTGACCAGAATTAACCGTCTCATTTAGGGTATGGTACTGACTTTGGAAACTATAGATAGCATTATTTCTCTTCAATAGAGTGTGGGCAGGGTGGAGGGAGTGGGGGGGGGAGGAGATTGGGATGCTACTCAGTTGGAATAACGGTCCATTCCCGGCAGAATGTAAAATTGCAAAATCAAATTCTGTGCATTCAGTCTCCATTGTATACTCTCTCAGTGTGAACACAAAGTTGATCTGGTATTAATCCAAACTGGAAGCACTCATTCACATACTGTGTAGTCTTCTAAAAAAAGAAATTTTGGGTAATTTTAATGCCATAATCAGGGGAATATTTTACTGGCATTTTCTCATTCAGAAATTGGAAGCATTCAAACAGTTTACTGTGCTAACTCTTTTCTGAGCGTTAATGGATCTGGATGTATGAAAAGGACAGGTTCCGTAAAAGGTCATAGCTGGAGTGAACAAAGGCACTTACAAAGTGTTTGACGTCAGCATGAGCAAGCAAACAAGTGGTTGGTGCGGGGAATACTGGCTCAACAATAGAACATAGTTCCCCTTAAATTGTGGTGCAATTTCCATGTTCCAGGTGCATGGCTCTGTTTCTTATAACTGCAGGATACATGTATACATAAATACATGTATGTATATCTCTCTACAGTGTTCATACTGTACCATGTATATAAATACATGTATCTACCATATACATTATACATGTATACCATATTCAGTATCATATACAACGTACTGAGGCTGTACTATAAAACTATTGCACACTGTACCATACAGTACCCTATATACAACATACTGTACTGTACATCTTGTTCACAGTACAGACTGTACTGTAGGGTACCATATACAACATACTGTACTGTACATCTTTGCACAGTACATACTGTACCATGCAGTACCATATATACAACATGCCGTACTGTACATCTTGTTCACAGTACATACTGTGCCACTGTACATCTTTGCACAGTATAACTGTACTGCATGTACAGTATCCATACTGTACTACATAAATGCGGTATACTGTAAGTTGCGTCTCTTGACTTGCTGTAACTATTGTGTACCGATTAGACCTGACCTTCATTGTTGTGTGATATTGATACTCCCTGGGCATTTTCCAAAGATGTTGCAATAACCTCTGTGCTTCCCTTACTTTCTCTTTGAAGACTGCCAGTAGGGATTTCCCTAAATGTTGCAAGAGATCTGTCTGTCTGTCTGTTTGCTGTTGCAATCGTATTGATAGACAGGCTGGCTCTGTGCTGATAAGGTGTATTGATAAACTGCAGCACTACTTGAATCTACCTGTAGGGGCTCTATTGGGGGACAGCAGCAGTAATATCATGTTATGTGCCAAGCTAGGGAGTGATGAAATGGTGCTCTGTGCACAGTGAATATTGTCAGAGTTGAAGAATAAGTGGTTGTGTAAAACACAGCCTGGACTTATATATCACGTATCACATGTTGATTGTAAAAAGGCTACTCACTACTGATGCAAATGGTCAGATTGCTAGAAAGTCCAAACAATGTGTAGCGCAGTTTTTCACACAGGGACCATAGAGTATTATAAGAGACCGAAGAGCCTTCAAAACTGCTAGATAAAATTTGAACACATAAAAAGATCTTATTCCCTGTAACAAACAATTGACCATTAAAATACAATCCTATAGATTAGAAAGTCTCAAAAATATATTGTTGTCCACAGTACTTGACATGTTAAAGTGATATTTTGTAGAGCTCTGTATAGGGACAGAGTAGTTGAGTTGCCATTTCAGAAATCAATGTTTTGTCGCCTTCGCAGTAAACCAATGTATTAATCATACACATACTCAAAATGAGGAATTCATTAAAATTCTCTGAATCATTCAATATTTAAACTGTATATTAAGCATATATATTTATACATGAAATAGTATGTTTAAAATAGTTTGGGGTATATTTAGCATAAAACAGTAAAAATTCTATAGTTATGTTAAGGAACCCCCCTGTACTGTTAGATGCATCCATTTTACTCAGTTACCCAGGGTAACCACCTACCGTATATTCTAATACAGTAAATACATACCAGTGGTGGCTAATTACTGTTGTCCTTGCCGCTCTCAGTGTGCAGAGCATGAAATAGTGTACTCATTTGGGTGTGTACATGCCCAAGTTTGGATTTTGTGTGTAAGAGCTTATACGCCCTGGAGATAACAACGGTTCTGTGTCTGCAATACCAGATGTACCGTGCAGCTTCCACTGTAAGCGTTGTGGTCGCCGTGTTCAAGAGCAACATCAATTATAACAAAATAGATTTTTGCTACAACCTCCCCAGCATCCTACATTACAAACAGAGGTTGAACATACCTTGAGAGTGTGCAGTGAGTGCATAGGCCTTTTAATCATTTCATCTACTATAAATGTGTCTGCTCGAGTCTCTTGGTGAGACAGTGTCTATAAGAAACCAACATTGTCCAGCGTAATACTTTACACCTCTACACCTCTTTTTTTTTCATTTCTTCCTCTTGCAGAACTCATCTTGTATTAGATAATTTAGAAGATGCGCACATTCTACCGGACCCTCAGGATGACACCTTACAGGACAAGCACGGCTGCCCGGCCTACGTCAGCCCGGAGATACTCAACCCCTCCGGGGTGTACTCTGGCAAGCAAGCAGACGTGTGGAGCCTGGGTGTGATCCTCTACACCATGCTGGTCGGACGGTATCCCTTTCACGACGCGGAGCTTGCCAAACTGTTCGCCAAGATTCGCCAGGGGCTGTTCGTCGTCCCGGAGTCACTGTCCCCACTGGCCAAATGCCTCTTGTACAGCATATTGAGAGTCGACCCGAGCGAACGGCTCACCACGGAGGAGATCCTGTGCCATCCTTGGTTCCACAGCTTCTCGGAGGGTACGTCACGGTCGTCCGGCAAGACCAAGGTCGCCCCCGACCAGCTCGTTCCCGACATAGTATTTGAAGAGGGGGACATGTTCTTCTTCACGTAAAGATTCCCACTCAGATAGATCACTGCCACACCACCAGAGGGATTAACAAAGTATTGAAATATTATTTTTCAGGGTGAAGTTATGCCAAGATAGGGGGGAGGGGGGGAACGGTGTCACTCCATGAGACATTGAACGTCCGTGAGTTCAGAGGGTTTGCACCGCGGAGGAGGGTACATCACATTTTAAAATGCAGAGAGAAGTAGCTGCTGAGTGATACTTTAAACGTTGGTTCAGTTGCAAATAGCAGGGGAGAGTTTTTTCACTAGTTATTCCGAGTGTTTTGTATTAAAATTGTGAAAGTTTGTTACCCATGAGCAGCACTGGTAGATTTTGATAGTTAAAACCAGATGGAGGGTTTTGTTTATAATAGATCGGTATTTTGTTTACGTCAATAGGGAAGCATATTAATTTGTAACCAATCATAGCATGGGAGACGGGTGTTTGCAGTAAACCTTGGTGATAGCTATCCATTTCATCTACTGATTCAAGCTGGTTACTGTCAGTTCAGCTGTTGATTACTGTTCCTTAGCTGGTTACTGTCAAGTTCAGCTGGTGATTAGTTTCTTCAGCTGGTTACTGTCAAGTTCAGCTGGTGATTACAGTTACCTAAAGTGACTGCTTCTCATTAGGTGAGTATGGTTGATGACCAGGTTACACATTAATTACAGTTACTCTCTTCTAACTCCATGCTGGTGGTGATAACTGCATCTGGTGACATTTCACTGTTGACCACCAGGTGATGTTAGCTTCTTTTTTTGTGGTCATGGTTGAAGCCTGAAGGAAGGAAAAAAATGACATCATAATTGTATTATATCATTACTAGAGAGGTGTGACCATATATTGATTATATCTGTATAGTTCTGCATTCACACAAGACTGAAAACAAGGTCTCCCACCTTTCACATACTGTACAGGGGGAGTGGGTAAAATGATAAAACATAACGAAATGCCACATTTATGCCAAAATTATACATGGTGTACAAATCATTTCAGTTTGCTGGTTTCTCTCTTCAAGATCATCAAGGTAAGTAATTGCTGCAAAAAAAACCCAATTTTACCCTGTTAAGAACATCAGTCGATTTGGTTCTGCAATCGATCTAGTAGCTTTAATACTGTAGTTAGACGACGATTCTACTCGACTTCTTTGAAGAAGATGACAGTAGATAAATCCAGCAGTGTGCCTGTGCTCACTACTAAGACTGATCAAGCTAACTAGAGTATGAAGTCCAGGTGGGGGCGAGGGGGGGGGAGTGGTGCATCCGATGTGCACAAATTCTGCAGGGGTAGGGTAATATCGTCACTCATAAAGTGTGCTTTGGTGCTCTAACCCAATATAGCAGCTGATATTTGTTATGTACCCAAAAATTCCGGGAAAGAACCGGTATGCCATGATACCGAAGAAAAAGAAATATATAAAAATGGATTGTGGTGAGTGCCATCAATTAAATTGAACCACCTTTGAAGTAGTGGTTTAGATAGAATATACACTCCCGTTACATCGTTACTGATTAAGGAACAAACCCAACCATGATCTTTGTAGCCTAACATGATATATGTCTGTGATGAACCCACCTACTTCTCTCTCCCCCCCCCCAACCCTAAATCCCCACACCTCGATC
>JAAAKB020161019.1:0-12196 GCA_010014835.2 Apostichopus leukothele | reverse complement strand
AGATAATAAACCAACATAAATTCAGCTGGAACTATTAATCGTTATTTGGAGTGATTGTATCTGTGTTTTCTGTAGATTTGTAACCGGATCTTTCAATCCACCCCTGGGCAAGATACTTTAATCGTACCCTCTTCCCGAGAGTCTATTCACGTATTAACATTAGAAAGGCCTCGCTGGAAGTCATGACAGACTTATTCGTACAGATATGCCAACGTTGTCCTTTGATTTTCTTTAATCAAGGACTATAGTTATTACTCTGTCTGTTATCCTTAATGGGTTGGAGGGTTTCGGTTATATTACCATTTTGACGTGCATGTTATGGCCAAAATGTTGGGTTTTGATTATGTGACCTTTGCACTTGGATAAAAAATTCTCGGAGCTCAGATATAAAAGCCGCACTTGGACACTTGTACTCGAAATCCCGAAAACAGTACTCGCACTGTGGTAGTTGAATAGCCAGAACCTAAATTCTGGTGAGAACTTAGAATTTCGCATAAATATACTCGAATAGGGAACACATACTTAAAAAAACGGTTTACTTTGTTTATTCCCATTGAAACAATCCATTTCAGCTGAATTTATCGTCAAAACCATTGGTTGCATTTTCCTGCAGTACGGGATGCAATGGGGTGTGGGTCCTGGTTTACCTGCCTGCAAGGTACTTTTGTTCACTCCAGCAAAGGAATGGTTATAGGGGGAAATACTGTGGATTGAGTAACTCAGTTAATGGAGCACAATACTTCTTCTGAAGTGCAATTAAGTCTTCAAAAGTTCTCTTTTCAAACAGTTTAATTAGTTTCGAATCACCCGCATGTCATCTGACATTGATAGGTCTACTCATAAATGCATTTAGATGGAAAATTTCTTCCTTGACGAAAATTAGTATGCACATGAAATAATGATGAACCTTACCACAACAAGACAGGAGCGAAATATTAGACAAAGGACGGATCACTCTCTTCCACGGGAAGGATCACTGGGTAAAATGAACATTTTTCTGCTAGCAAATTTACTCAATTTACTGGCTTTACAAACGGTTGGCTGTAAAGAGAGCGATAAAGAGAGAAAGAGAGGGGGGAAGGGGCGCGACAGAGGAGTGCGAGGAGGGACAGTTGTCCTTGTTTTGAAGGGAAGCTAACTTGGTGGGTGGTGGGGCAAGTGCCTCCAGTTTTGTATGAAACTTATAAAGTGCCCCTTTTGCAGAAAAGTGAGTGTCTACACTAAATTCGAATCCTAAACCAATGCACCGCAACTTGAGCTGCGTCAAACGTTCGAGATATGCGCCATTGTTTAATTATGGTTGCTTTCGTTTTGTTAATAGACCATCATGTACACGAACCAGGAAGCTATGTCTCTAATATTATATACGAAGAGAGTACAGTCAGTTGCATGTATATACATAGTGCTAATCTTTCATATCTTGCCAGGACGGTTCGCTAGAAGAAAATGGCAATCAGTGATGTAGCGGCTTTGACGGTGGCGTACTTTATCGTCCAGGGCGACCTACTTACAGGTAACCGTAGAGAAGAAGACATTTCTTTTAACAAAGTTCGTTTATTCATACCTTAAAGTATACGGAAGTTACACTGAACATTTCTCTGATGAACAATTTAGTTATTTGGCCTTTTTGCGCAGTTGATCGTTTGCCATGTATAAAGATTGCTTAGATCACATTTTGATGACTGTTTTTTCTCAGTTTCTTGGGCGAATGCAGGGTATTATATTAATATAACTTTATGAGTTCAATAAGTCTGCTTACAGTACCATTTGTCGTTGAAAAAGTTTGACTGAGAGAAAGAACCAAACAGGCAGATATCAACTAATGAAAGCTAAAAGAGTATAAAGTAAAATAGCCATAGAATATAACGAACATACAGGTCGGTCAAATGAAATCAGAAATATCATTTTGATGAATGTTTTGTAATCAGTTTCTTGGGCAAACGCAGGGTGTTATATTAATATAACTTTATTAGTTCAATGAGTCTGCTTACAATACCATTTGCAATTGAAAGAGTTTGACTGAGAGATAGGACCAACCAGTCAGATATCACACTAATGAAAGCTAAAAGAGTAAAAAGTAAAAACCCCTTAGAATATAACGAACATACAGGTCGGTCAAATGACTTCATAAATATCATTTTGATGAATGTTGTGTATCAGTTTCTTGAGCAAATGCAGGGTAATATAATAATATAACTTTATTAGTTCAATGAGTCTGCTTACAATACCATTTGTCATTGAAAGAGTTTGACTGAGTGAAAGGACCAAACAGGCAGATATCAAACTGATGCAAGCCAATAAAAATTAAAAATTAAAATACTCATTGAATATAACGAACATACAGATCGGTCAAATGAATTCATAAATATCGTTGACAGACGGAAACGTAAAGCAATCGAAAAACATGCGATCAAGTCTCTGTTGAATTGGTTAAATAACATTTTTAATTCTCTTCTACAAAAATAGGCTGCGTTGGTATCAAAACACAGTCAGAGGCAATCGGTAGTTGTGCAAAGCTATCATGCACGAATAACTTTACCGAGGAAGGTGTTACCTCCTGGTGGTATTTCGAGAATGAGACATTATTGGATCCTCTTGTCAGTCACTTGAATAATACTTACAACCAGGACGGCCGCTACACTTCAAACCGATCAGACGATGGCAGATCTGCCTCATTGTGGATTTCAAACATTACTTTCAGTGACGCTGGTAGGTATTCGTGTGTGATGTACACAGGATCCCTGAAGATGTGGAAAGAAAATATTTTGCTTAACGTCTACGGTAAGCGCACCGAAAAGAAGGAATAACCTGGTCAATATGATAAATAGAAAAAACAATGTTGAATAACAAAGATATCAATAAGTATACATATGTAAATATAAAATTTGATATACCTGAGGATTTCCAAATTAAATAAGCGTTTGTCATTTCATAGTGTCGTCAGATCAGCAATGTATATTATCTGTCGTTCACAACTTTACAAATTAATAAAGAGAAATATCTTTCTTTTTGTATAGTTGCGATGCTTACCTAAAGCAATCAATATAGCTACAATGTGTGTTTGTTACAGAAGTTTAATGTATTTGGGATTGAAAATAGTTTTTAATTCTGATCAGCCGATTCACACAGAGATTACAGCAACTATACTGTAATTCTTAAAACTTTGTACCACAGTAAAAACTGGATTGTGCTGACAAATCTGATAAATCGGTAGCATGTGCTATTAGGATTACAGTAAGGACTGAGAATGTGTGTAATCCCAACAACTGATTTGGGGGGGGGGGGGTTATTACACATATCCTCAGTCCTTACTGTAATTCTAATAGCACATGCTACCGATTTATTGCATGATCCAGTTTTTACTGTGGTACTAAACTTTAAGATTTACAGTAGTAACTGTGTTCTCTGTGTTTATCGGGTGTTCTGATGACAAAAAAGTAACTTTGTATGCTAAAGCTACCATATTATAATCTTGATTATTGATTAACAGGTCAGACGGAGCTAAGAGCAAACAAGTCCATCATAGTAAACGAGACGATTACAGCAGTTTGCTGTGTTGATGTTACACCCATATCGACCATTGTTGAGTTTTCGTGGATTCTAGACAACATAACATTTTCCCCTGTAACTTATTACACGCAGACTAACACCAGTTACCATTTGTCGCGTCTATGTAGCTTTGCATTCTTTCGACCCGTCCGCAAACAACATAATAAGGAATTATTTTGTGTCGCGAATGATGACTGGAAGGGAATATCCAAACAGATGTTAAATGTTTGGTGTAAGTGTGCTCTATACAACCATTTATTACTCGATATATTTCTACAACCGATTATTAACCTGAGGGAATTTGACATGAATGCACCTTTCTAAGAAACAGAGTTTCCGTCTTCACCTCATAAAGGTACACACAAAAATATTGGTCACTGTCAAAACAAAACCAGGTTAATTTCCTCTTAGGATAATTTTGGAAAAACAGGGTGATTTCCCCAATTTCGGTCCAAAGCAAGAAATAGTACTTGTAAAAACTAATTAATGCTTTGCAGTCACTGATTAACGTAGGATATGCGGATATTTCCCTCTTTAATTAAAGCTAGGGTTTCATAGAACTCAACAGAGTCAACTTTTCGTATTTGTCATTAACTAATTGTAGTTTCGGCACTTCTGTGGAATAATTAGTTGTTTATTTCCTTGTGCTTTTTGTTGGCTAACCTATAACGCAACACATTATTTCATTTCCAAATTGACATTGCTCATTTAGCTCATTAATGATAATTATAGCACAATGAAATACCACCGTTCGTTTTTTTCCTTTAACAGATCCGGCTACCGTCCAAATGGTTACTTCATCCACTATAAATGTTGCGAATGATGCAGATATCCTATTGGTTATCTGCATGGTGGAGGGTAATCCAACACCGGATGTTTCCCTTCAGAAGTTAAATGATATGTTTGAATGGGAAACAATTGACTTAAAGCCTCTGAACAAGTCGAACCTTACAACTCAATTGTGGGAATTTCAGTTGCCAGGTAAAGAAAACTACGTCAATGGAATGTACAGGTGTGCAGCTAACAACGCCCTCGATGATATTGACGTGAGCAGTATCGTCAGTGTAGAAAAGGAAAGTAAGTAAAGGGTATCACGTGATAAACGGCTGTTGTCTTTGTTATACAGCCATTTTGCCTTTTCTCAAGATTTTTTTAGTATCTTCGTCTCCCATGTCAAACCCAATTTTAAAACGCATATCTCAAACAACCGTAGTTCATATATCCTTACTTATGTGAAACATTAGTTTCATCTAACTAATGTTTTCTACATATTGTGAACATTCTACCAGTCAAACATTTTATTCATGTCTTGGGTTATGCGTGATTTTAGTTATCCGCAGATGTTTCATTTCTTATATTTATTTGGCCTGCAGATATTAATTTATTTACGTTAATAGCACAACTGAAATATAATTTGGCGATTAATTTGATTTCTTTCTGACAGTAAACACGTCGATATCTCGGAATGATAATTCCTGGATGATTTACGCCTTGGCAGTGTTTGCTACCTTTATCCTTGCTGTCATAGTCACCAGGTCAACTCAGAGCAAGTATCCATATTGATAATAGTTTTAATAGCTGAATGCCTTTTTGTTTCTACTTGTACATGATAGTACTTCCTTGTACAATTGTGAATAATTAACATTTCAAATATGAGTGATGCAATCCAACGTTTAAAACAGTGCTTATAGTTATTTATTAGCTCATTTCAAGTACGGGTTGATATATTGTTACGACGATTTTGTATGGGCCTTTTCAGTATCCGGAAATTTTCCACCTCTGGACACTTCGTAGGTAAAACATTAGTCTGAGTCGAATCGCGATAAACTAAAGTGATGTAATTGTAACGTAAACTTTCACAAAGACATGGCTGTGATTTTGATAAATTTAAACCAAGTAATGCCAAAATATCAAACGACACGTCTTTAACACATCTCTGCTGTTTTCAGTCTTGGTCTCAAGCAAACGCTGATAAGTTACAGCGCCAACTGCACTAAACTTGACTTCTTACTGAAAGTGAAGCTTTACTATATACGTTTTGCACTATTCGAGACATTGTAGCTGCAAATAGATCGGATATTCCGGAATGATTCTTCATCCTTTTCCTCTGCATCCTTATATTTCGTTAGAAGCCTATTTCCTTCCATTAATCATAATTAACAATTAAATGCATTCAACTTATTTACCAACTCATAAACAACATTTTTAATGGACACCTTGGGTTGAGGATGTTTACATCTCAGTCAAGTTTAAGCTTTTACACTCGTGATTACAGTCACAACTTTTCTTCAAGTAAACTAATAAATTTTTCTTTTTGCAGAAAGATGTTTTCCACGGTACTCTAGCCTAAGGTCAGTACAGTTATTAGGTTTTATATTATTATATATTTAATGTTATTATTTTTTCATTGCCTCTCTTTCTTAATATTTTAATCAGTTATGGCATATTCAGGTATCTATTTTCCATAGCATTTCAGTATATCAAGTATGTAGGTGAACACACACAAAAAGAGTAAACATTCAATATTTGCTTAAGACAGATTATGAGCAAAAGATGATTAAAATGTCCGTCATAATGAAAAAAAGTCTGAATTTCTGCATTGAATTAAACAGTAAGCAGTCAAATTTATGTGATCGTTATGCCCTTGTAGAAGTTCTTACTAGCTTAACCCTACACCTAGCTGGATAACTATGTGACAGGTTGATTACTCATGGCATCTCAATTCATTGTAGTTACGAGGGCCAAACGTTTTTGAAAACAAACATCTTTATTCATCAGTAAACGCTGCTCTTGGAAGCCTTAAAGTGGTCTGCAATTGAATCAATTTTCCCAAGTTTTCACACAACATGTACTTCCTTTCATATTATGTAATATCAAAGCTAGAAAATATAAGACTCTGATTGATAACAAATCGAAAAAGATGTTGTCATGTTGCCTTTCGGCAACTTTCCTGAGAGAGGTGATATCGGCGCTCTCGCTGTATATACATATATTATGTCACCAAATGCACACGAAGTAGACCTTGGCATAAACGCTATAAGGTAGACGTAGTATTCAAGAGCTTAGTATAAACTTTAAACTGTACACCAATAGTGTTGTCCCTCTTTTATTGGCATATTTAGAGTAAATATATTTAGTTCTTTTTCAAACAGACGAGACGTTCCCCAAACCCAAGATTTTGTACTTACGCCTGTTGACAATGTCACCAAAAATTATCTTGGTACGTTTGATCATATGTTCGATTCTGTTCTTACGATGTATGTTCTAGTTTATTGATACTGTATTTCGGGTTCACACCCCAGTGAACTACCAAAGTCGGTCTGAACTTGGTGAGAAGCCGTTTTCAAGTTGGAGCCGATTTCAGTAAGGTCTAACAAACATAACGTTAGAGCAACAAAACTAGAATGGAGAAAAAGAAACACAAGTAGGAAATCCATGGAGTTGCAGATCTCCTTCCAAAATTTTGGGCTCATCTAGTTTGAAGTACATGAGCCTCGTGACCTTTAACAGCTATATTAAAATACTCTACACATTCAACGTTAACCACACTTTTCGGTCGTTTTGATGCGTGCCCAAGCTTGGCAAAGCCAAACCTTTTACCTCGTATGATCAAGTGATAACACAGTATTTCAAATTGCTAGTCTATCCAAACGTTTCTTATAGAAATAGGATGCAGAAGGATATAATGTATAAAAAAAGGTAAAATACCTCTAGTCCAAATGCAACATATTGATGTTGTTTATTTCTTATGAAATATTGGTTCTAATTTTTCTTTGAAATTTCAAAAACCTGCTATACTATATATAAGTATACTCAACTAATTCTCAATCAGCACTGTAATTCTGGAACATCTATCTTGACACATCAGCAATAACAACGCCTTTTGATCTGACTTTCAGGAATGAACAGTACACAGCTGGTATTGCTTCCTTTCAAAGTTCGTAGTGAGCTTAGGATAAGTGTTTTGGGAGAATATTGTTCATTACAGCCTAATGTACAGTAATGCTGTTATGTATAGATATATCTATCTGTATAAATCGTATCTATATAGCCTATGCAGCCACTCTATAGATTATGCCAAAGAACCTTGAAATGGAGGGGACATAAGCAATTTATGACTCGCCGGAACTCTAAAGTCCAATCTTTGGGGTCCCTGAGTCCGCGATACGTCCAGTCTATAAGCCAACTTGTGTTCGAATCCAATACCTAGTCCATAGAGAATGGATTTGAGTCCGGACTGTGCCACAGACTGGCAACTGTCATGAACTTATTCCTTAGGATATTGTCTTAATCCCGATAATATCCAATATGAACTTAAGGAACACGTTTCAGCAATACGTCACTGAGCTTCCTTCTTGTGCATTTGTGGCTGGTTAGCGTCGTAAGCAGCCTTCTTCCACTTCTGACCAATTTTCGAATATCATTATTTCTTTAGATTTTTTCTATAATTGATAAGAACGGTTTCGTCTCTATAAAATTTATTTCCATTAAAATCCAGATCTGTATCTGAGCATAGATGAAGAAGAAACTGATCCGGAAACACAACAGCTTAGGGAATTCGACAGAGAAGATGTGTCTTTTGTTGTACAGCTGAACAAGGACATGATGCGAGAGCGTTGGCTTGGGATATTACACAAAGGCACTGCTGCTGAAAATTACACACATATGAGGAGAAACACAGGTACCTTGTGGGATTCATTCATGTCATTTAACGCACCATAACTCAAAATATGGATTGTGGGATACTAAATTAAATAATACGTCTGTTTTACGAAGACAGCACACACAGGCAAAAAAGGATTTTGTCAACTGAGGGAAATTTATAGATCTTGAAAATGGAAAATTGTAAAGTCGTTCAGATTCACTGTCTTCATTGACGGGTGCTGTGGCCAAATTCATCAAGGCGGTTGCATTTGAAACAATGAAGCTTAGCAATCGGGAGGTTCTGGGTTCGAAACCAGACCGGGTCATATTAAGATGGAGTTTTCCTCCAAGGGCAATCTACGGTTTCCCTATCTGAAATGACTTTATTCATTGAAAACATTCATAATTTGAGTAAACAATGGTGAATTGGATGCCACCCGACGTGTAAATTGTAATCCATAAGCCCTTGCGGGATTCTCCCACATTTTTGGTCGCTTAAGCGTCGTAAAAATAATAATAAATGTAGATTATTATTATTTATTCCGTAAAACGTAACACATACTCGTAAACGCATAGATATATTGATATATTTGTAATGTAGAACTTGTATTTATAGGGTTAAATGCTTTTAATTCCATTTGAGGGAGGATTGTTTTTTGAGTTAAAAATTGCAATCATCTGTTTGGCATTTGAAATTTTTCTTTTACAGATGCTACAATAGCTTCTAAGGAATGGAAATACTTTCTTCGACAAATTGTCATCCTCCCCATAAACGAAAATGTTGTCGAAACATTTGGAATTGTTCAGATGTCAGGTAAGAATAAACTATCATCACTGATTTAGCAGCTATATATAATCAATGTTAATAATGCCTGATGATACCGTACGTCGTTCGCAAAATGTCTTCCAGTGTTATACTATCCGTAAAATTTAAAGGTTAGTACTTAACATCAAATGTTTTGAAGTGGTGCAAGGTAATTTTGGAACAAATCCTTGCAAAATAATATAGTCAAAAGTGTTTCAATGTTTGAAATTGTGTAAATAAACTTTGATGTAACTTTTCGTAAAAATGTTTTGTTGCAGGTATTTCATACTGTTTGCAAGAATATATGGCTTTTGGAACTCTCAAATCTTATCTTGAAGCTAATTTTGGAAAAAGTCGTTTTCACGGGAATGCATTAGAGCCGGTACCACATCACTTTCTGACTTTTGCATCAAACGTTATAAACGGCATGAAGTTTCTTCATCATTATTGTGTAAGATATCCTACCTTAATTTGGCTAAGCTTATTTAATTGTTCATGTGAATTAATTGTCCTAAAATTTCGAAAAAATTCGAACATTTATTTATAGACGAATCATGAAGGTATAAACGATGTGATGGATTATTAATTGACATATACACTGTAAACATAAAACTTATTAACAGAGACCACAGAATATCTCGTATCCATCTTGATTTTGTAGAGGACATTTCATAATAGTCTGACAGGTTTAAAAGGTATTGGTGAACTCTCTAAAAATCATTAGACATGCCGATTAGTAGCGATATATCGAGGTTAAAGTAAAAGTGTCGATTACTTGGTGAAGTGATCTATCAAAATACAGTAGTTGATAACACGGAATAAAAACTGGATGAACTATGTAGGGCACCTGGTAAAATGTTCAGTTCTGTGATATTGTATGATAAACATGTTACAGTGTGATATGTAAATGTCAAAAGTATCCAAACAATGTGAGCTCAATTTGACAAAACATAAACGGGCTTTACATTATGTGGCCTACACTGATTAGTATGTGACATCATGTGATAATTTTATTTAGAAAGCTTATACGATTTGTAATTTTTTGAGTTTCTGGATGCTTTTTTTCCATAAATCTTCCAGTGGCTACATCCCGGATTAAGTACCGAGAAGTTACTGATATCTCAATCTGGACACTCTGGCTTTTCTTGTAAACTACATGACTTTTGTTACGTAACTTCTTCAGGAGATAGAGTAAAAGAAGAACTGGAAAAGGTAAGCCACTGCATTTGTCATTATTCGTGGCTTAAACTTGCAAGGCAAACCCACCATATTTCTTGTTCCTTGGCATGACATATAACTATATATGGCATAGAAATTAAGAGTCGACTTGGGGTATGCCTTATTAATGATATTGGTGCGTAGTATATATTACAATGTTTGAAGGTTCTAACTCATGGTTTATCTCATGGTCAAAATGATTTACTTAGTGATCCAAGGACACGGTAAATATGTTATATCTATTTATCGTGTTTTCTTTTTTAATGAACGCCCTCTCTCATTTTAGAATAATGGGGAAATTCGGTTGAATATCCCACCGGAAGCAAAGCGCAAAGGAGAATATACACAGCAGAGTGATCTTTGGGCTGTAGGAGTCGTACTATGGGAAATATTTTCGTATGGTAAGTTATTGAGTTTCCGCTTTATTCATCTTAAGGTATTTAAATATTACTGTCGCTTAGATCATTTCACGATCCGTCCGATGATTTCAAGTTCATTTACCTCTTTAAGTTGCTCATTAATTCTATTTTCTCATTTTGCTCAAAACATTGGGACTTAAATATAACAGGAACTCCATTTTATGGCAAAGATCATCTTATGCTGATAGTCTATTCCTTTAAGCAATGGCTTCTGCCCTGAAATTTTAACTGGAAAATATTTAATACGAGACATCTTCGAAATATGAACGTGAATTATGATGAAACCTGATATAACAAAATAGAATCATGAATAAAGAAACGTGAGTGGTTGCCTTATTTACAATCCCCTCACAACTGAACGATTGTCATACTAAATAGGTGTTTTTGCTCATTGTTTTATCAAATCAATTTTATTGCTGTATCTTGATAGGATTTCTAAAGCTTGAAAACTATTTTCTGATCAAGCTTTAGGTTATACCCCGAAAAGTTTTTTTGAGTGTGATTAATGTAAGTAATCTTTTCTTATCGAGTCGAGAAATCGATTCTAACAAAAAATGACATTTCTGGTAACTCGTTCATCAAACTTTTGCCTATAAAGATTGTCAATAATACGATCTATTCAGATCTTCTACTAAACATAAGGGAATTGCTATTTCTTTTACGTTATTATACTTAATAATTTAATTATCCAAATGTTTTCAATTAATCCATACATCTCTGGTTATTGCGTTGCTTTTATATGGATGTTGGGGCGTCAGTTCTAACACATTACTCTATAAACCATTGTGTTTTTCTTGTTCATTTCTAGGTGCGAAAATACCGGAATACAGAGAAATACAAAGACCAACCGACGTTTTAGGAAAATTAACAAGACCTGCTAATTGCCCTGGACAATTGTAAGTTAAAACAGCAGCATTTTTTCATATATATCCTTTTATTTACACTACTAAGTTTCATGACTTTCACAAAGTTGTGGTTGTTTGCATGGAATACTTCAATATTGTGTTGTATAAATTTAAATTTTAGGTGGGTGGGAGCGGATGAACATATCCATACAGCTACCTTGGTATGTAACTGATTAGAATTTGTAATGAATAAACTTAAACTCAGCGATACAGTGACAACAACCATAAAGGACAACGAATTCAAGTTGTTATACACAATACATATGATACATGATCCCGTAAATGAGATTGCCATGCTAACACGTTTGCACCACCTCTTGTTCGTTCATGAAGAAATTGTCCACAGTTGTGGCAAAGCATACTTATTTGATTCATTATGAAACGTGTGAGGGCATTGCGTTTCGACACTAACAGGAACATCTTCAGAAGCTATCTGACACGAAAACAAAATAAGAACATATAAACATGCACGGATGAAAGATAAGTAAATTTGGACAATAAGAGCAACGAATAGATCAGAAAAAGACTCTGAAAGGAGAGGAAAGATGAAAGGAAGCAGCAATGAGAGAATTAAGGGCTGTGGAGATACACTCTGATGGGTGTAACACTAGGGGGTAATAGGAAATGGGGGTGAAAAGGAAGGAAAGGGGATAAGG
>JAAAKB020160908.1:0-12198 GCA_010014835.2 Apostichopus leukothele | reverse complement strand
GCTCTTCCGATCTCCATAAAAAAAATTTTGTGATCTACAGCCCCCCCCCCCCCCCCCCCCCCAAAAAAAAAGTTTGCTCCATTTAAGAGACCTTGATGCTCGAAATGTGAAAACAGAAAGCTGTCATTTTGTTAATTTGTGGATATGTGATGTCACGATAATGCTTTAAGCTTCCATGATCTGGTCAAGTGTCGAAAATTGCAGTAATTAGGGAAAACCGATAGAAAAAAAATGAAATATAAAACTAAACTAGAGTTAACAAAGTTGTAACAGAAGGAAAAATATGATGATATCAGAAAAAATTAAGAAAAAAACATAGGAAGAAGAAACAAGATGTCGATGCTCTCTTCTCCTAATACCAACGATGGACGAAAGAATTATTGCATCATTTTGCTCGTTAGCAAATCGTAATTTTCTTCTTTAGGGGAATTTAAGGGTTCTTCACTCCATGATCCTTGATACTGCTTTTTTCAAATCTCTTCAAATGCATCTGTACCATTTTGTAAAATTTGTAATACTGTTATACAATGGTTACTGATATGTGCATGGTGTTTATTGGCATGCTTTGTTCAAGTACAACGTTTATCAATGAGGGAGGGAGAGGGGTGCTTTTCTGTTATGACTCTATTTTGACGTAGCAAATGGAAAATTGCTATGGCAAGTTTGTTCCAAAACAAGTCTTTTTTTTTTCTTTTTTTGTGGTATTACAAAGTGGCTACACTTAGTCTTTCAAAGTTGAAAGTAAGGTCAAAGAAAGTTGGTGTTCAAGACAAAGATGAAGCTATTTTGATAAATTCCAACTATGCATATAGTATGTGATAAAAGTGTGAGGTTTTTCTGTATGTTTTATTTGAGTTTTAGTCTCCCATATGATTTCTAGTTAGTTTGAAATATGAATTTGCCCAATTTATTTTTCTGATGCCTCACCCACACCTAATGCAACTTGGGTTGATCAAGATTTTGAATCAGGAATTAATATAATTTTAATATTGTATTTTTTTTTGGCAATACACATCACACAACAGACACACATGTTCAGCAATAGTTTGATCTATAATTCATACTTCATGATCTGAAAAATGGAAACAAATTAAGGAACAATTTGTATTTGATGCCTTGTTTGCTGCAGTGCCTCTTAGGATAGGACACAAAGTGAAGTTCTTCATGTGATGTCTGGGACTTGAAGTTCTAATAAACCTCTAAATAAGGCAGACATCATCCTGGTCACCACATTCATAGTACCCTCCTTGCAGCCATCACTAGTCACTCAGCCCTCCCCTTTGCCATCCGCTCCCCACCCCCTCCTATTCCATCATTGCATATCACTGCTATTAAACTGCTCTGGCCTACCACGGCTACGATGCCCTTTCATGATGCTAACACTGGTAAAAAGAAAACAAAACACAAATAATAACGGACAGATACTTGTAGAAATGGCTGCTTCTCTATTCATTTAAACTTGATTCAGGAGTGTATAAATGCAATCAATGTTCTTGATGAATATTGCACCACTTAAGAATCATAGTTGGTGTTTGGTGTATAATATACATGTGTTTATGGAGACTGGGATGGTGCAAATAAATAATTAGTGTGATTTTTTTGTCGATGGTTCTTGCCTTGTTTCTTCTTACTACTCATAGCCTTCAAATTGTTGCTAATAACACCAGCTATTGTGGTCTGATGTGCTTCTGTTCGTTTATCGAGCCTTTATCACTTATTATTGCATTTTTCAATTAAAAAATGACAAGAAGAAGATGCTAGCAAAGACACATAACAATGCCTCCATTGAAGATAGCATATCAATGTTTATTCATCTCATTATGTTAATGCTAACTGCACTGTTAAATGTTCCTTTCAAAGAAAACAAACCGTTTGATTGTTATTGATATTGTAATTAAGTATTGGTGGACACAATAGTGAATTTGACTGCTTAAAGCAGCATCCAAGGGTTGAGTTATCGTTTTCCAATGAAATGACAGGTGTCCATAGTAATTTTAAAGTAACTTCCTTACAAGATAAAAAATATTTGCATCTGTTGAATTGTCACAGTGGCTGTGTGAGAGGTTAGACAACAAAAAAATCTACTCAATACAAACAATTTGATTCCTGAAAAAGAGTAAACAAAGGCTGAAATAAAGAGAACTTCCGGTTCATATCTTGTTGTTCTATTGGTATGATATGATTAAAATATATGTATCTAATGCCATAATCTGAGATGTTACCTGGACTACACCAAAACTTTCTTTTTTGTTTTTTCCTTTAAAATTTTGAAGTGATTATTCCATTTTGGAAAATCCGTCACCTTGGTGATGTGATGTGATGTCAGTTTTTGCTGGGAAGGTCTGGTTGCATTACTTCATCAACATTTCTCCTTTGCAGTTTTTCTTGCCTCTGAGGAGCTGATCTGATGGTCTCTGTCATATTTAGATTAAATAATAATAATAATAATACCAGGGAGCTGTTACCTTAGTAACAGTTTTCTGATGATACCGAAAAGACCACAAATGTTTGGGAGACTATTATTTTACCGATATTGAAAAGTGCGATGCAGGTACTTGTTTGTTTCTACGATTGAGTCGATCCCCCGGCACATTGCCAGATATTTCATACTACTAACACTGTTAGAGAAGTCCATACCAGGATGTTAGTTCTACAATATAACCGCCTTGCTATTAGTCTCTACACTAGCTAGTAGATATTACATCGTACGTAGGCCTATATAGCTTACACACAAGGAACTATATCCCATACAGATTTGAGATTGAATGTTGAATTTCTTATCAAAATGGTGATGGTAAGCCGAATGCTGAACGCTGCTGTAACGGAAAGCTTAGAATATTTAGTTGTTTCGTAAAGTCAATGCTGTGTGTGTTTGTGTATATTTGTTAAAACTATCAAAGGCTTGATAAGCTGCTTTAAGGACATCAACAAATCCCCTTTTAGGATCTAATTAAGGAAGTGATTAAAAAAAAAGAATTAAGGAAGCAATTATGCAAATCCTGAACTGTTAGACAGTATTGAAAATTATTATTGGCAGTGTAGCCTTTCCTTTCCGGGTGTTCTTTGATTCAAACATTAGAGATGGCTTTCTTTATTTTAGTTATGTGCGTTTGCATGTGTAATTTAAGGGAAGGGGGGAGGGGCCTGGGGTGGTATTGAGGGTGTGGTGGGATAAGGTGGTATAGAGGGGGTTGGTGAGGTGATAAGTTTTCCTTTCAATGACTTTTGACATCCTATTGTCATCTTTACAATTGTATGCAACAAGCTTGTCTAGGCCTAGAACTAGCGAGACTAGAGCCATTTTGACTTCTAGACTTGTTTTCTACCTGCTAACATAGGTAAAGTCAACTTGGTATTAAAAGCTCACGTAAAGTTCTAAACAAACTTGGTATTAAAAGCTCACGTAAAGTTCTAAACAATAATTCTTTGCTCTCATCGTCAATTTTTATCAATCTACCAAAGGGACATCCAGATCTTTCAGTCAGTGTTTTACGGTATATTTTTTGCAATTCACAAACTGTCACGAAATAATGCTTACAGCTTCAATTTGTGCCTATAATATAAAGGGCTCCGTCTGTTATCTGTAAAGAGACTAAATATTCAAAACATTTAATGTTTTCTATCAAGGTGGCTGATAGGGTCATCACCCCATTCCTGTTTGTCTCAACAAAATTTATCACATTTGTCCTAACCCTGCTTGACTTATATCCTCCATTTCCTCTGTCAGCATTGTTCATGATGTTTTTATGTTTATTCTTCTGTCTGCAATGTAACAATGGTTCTCTTGTTTAAGTGTTGATGCTCTTCTGCACGCTTATATGACCTCTCAATCTTCTTTAAGCTTTTGCAGTATTTCTGGTGAAGAGAGCTTAATTATGTCTTGTGCTTCCTGTCTTTCATCTTCCTTTTCTTTGTTTGTTTTGGTCAGCAGACAAATACTGTAACTTCTCATATATACTAAGATGATTTAAATGCCCAAAAAATGCCCCAGTAAAATGGGTGAATTAAAGGTGGAAATGGGGGGAGGAGAATGTGGTGAATAAAACAAATAATTTGCAATTTATGTTAAGCTAGATGGAATGAGATACAAGTAGGTTAGGTTCCAATAGTGTTTCGTCTGTACCAGAAATATTAATGATTTATGATG
Source organism: Apostichopus leukothele (assembly GCA_010014835.2). Taxonomy (NCBI): domain Eukaryota; kingdom Metazoa; phylum Echinodermata; class Holothuroidea; order Aspidochirotida; family Stichopodidae; genus Apostichopus; species Apostichopus leukothele. The sequence goes on along the minus strand of JAAAKB020160908.1, from coordinate 8,051 downwards.
GGGGAGGGGGGTGGGTGAGGGAAAAGGAGGATGCAGAAAAACAAGCTTTGCGAGATAATGTGATGATAAGTATCCTTGGGAGCAGGGATTTGGCTAATAATTCTAACTAGTAGGATATTTCATAGGGCTCTACTCTATACAATTGGGTATACTTTCTTCCAGAATGTATACGCTTCTTGAAATGTTTGACTTGTGCAAGTTTGCTTTACGCAAGTTGCCATACTGATTCATTGAAAGGAGGGTTGAACTGTTGGATTTGATTATCACTAAAGAGTGGCTAGGTGGGTCGACGTCCCTAACGTAGCATAACTAAGTGACGGGTAGTGAGCAAGCGTAGGCTTCCATGTACCATGTACAGAAATCGTAATGTTTGTTTCTATGTGGTCCTTCATCAAACAGGAAAGACAAGAAGAACTTGCGAGACAACAACCAGACGAGGAGGAAGAGGAAGAACCAGAGCCGGAGCGAGAGGAGGAAGAGAGGGCCCCACCCCAGGCTAGGAGGGTGTTACCCGCTGTACCCAAAGGAGAATTTCAACAGCCCCAAGAAGATGAAAGTCTCTACCACGACGCAGGAGGTGGAGATGATGGTGAAGACGCGTACCAGGAAGCCGGTGGTGGTTACCGGCCCACGGAGGAGGAGAGTGAATACCAGGAGGCTGGAGGTGGTACGGTAGTAGAGGAAGCAGCAGGTGATATTTATGAAGAGGCTGGAGGTGGAGATTACTTTGAGGAGGCAGCTGGTGGAGGTACATTGGCTAACTGGGCTTGGTGATGGTTGTATTCTATCAATCAGTGCAGGATATGTGTTGAATATTCATGAGTTGGCAAAGAGATACCAATTGTTTCTCTGTAACAGTAACTTGGTCTTCCCTGTTTGGATTCTATTTAGCTGAAGGCAAAAAGAAACCCATCAGGTCGTGAAAGGTGATGAGTTTGTCTGTTGTTGTTCAAGGTTCCCATAAGTGGTTATAGGTAATCGCTCATTTGGTGTAGGTGAGAGGTCAGTGGTCACATGTTCAAATATTTGAAGTTTATATAAAGTCACAATACATCTAGGAACTTCTTTCTATATGTTTAGGTCCACTTTGTTTAGTGAAAAGATATTGTCATTTTAGATAGAGGTCAAATGTCACTGATTAGATAAAATTAACAAATTTCACAATTTGAGATCTGCCTTTTGTTATTGAAGTTTGGACAGAAATTCAGAAGAAATCACTCAACAGATGGCTTCATGTTCCAACATTTGATATAGGCAACTTTGGAAGCCTATCACATTAACTGTATTGGAAATTGGGGCCTAAGTTACAAACATTCTTCAAAATGTTGGAAGTTCGTTTACTTCCTGTGATTGATCGAGTACAACTCACAGCCTGTGGTATAGCTATCTGCTTTTCTTTCTAAATGATGTCTTTGCATTTTCAGAAGTTTTTTAATTTGCTATAAATATAGAGGGGATCATGGGTCTGTAGTTCCCTGAATAAACCAGCTCTTGCCCTCCACTAGACCTTTAGTGTGAGCTACAACAGTCCAAGCACAAGTATTTAATACAAAAAAACACAAAATGCTGTGTCCAAAATTACTTTGCACTTATTCCCCTCAAATATTCGTATCTAATTCTATCAAATCCTAATTGGCCGTGCAAACCAAAAACAATAGTGAAGATATGACTCTTTTTATCTGCTTTTCATTGACTGTTAATTGGGAAAGACTTTATTAATTTAATGGTGGTGTTGCTCTCTATACTATTGCTGCTTGCTAAAATTGCTTTTATTGTAATAGTTTTGCTTTGTGAGTGATATGTTGGTTGCCATGGAAACTCCAAAAAGAATTGAAAATATGAAATATAAATTAATGCTTGCATTGCCCTACTCACTGGTGAAGGGTTCTTTTTTTGTTATTAATAAAGCTTACCAGCTTTAAAGTTGAAAAAAACCTTCCAAGATCATGCCCTTTGCAGAAATTAACTTTAAGGTTTGAATTGGAAGTTTAGTGGAAATAAACAAATTGAGTTGGATTACCTTACCTGTCTTCTGTTTCAATGCAGAAAAGTTTCAACAACTGTTTGGTAAGTAATTTAGTTCTGCCATTAAACTTAGTGGTAAAAGAAGGAACAATACTGATAAAAGTTGATTACTTTTTGTGTTTTTGTCTGCATTTCACAGCTCCCGAAGAGCCGAGCACGTACGAAGATTTACCAGAACGAACTGATGAGGGTCCGACAGCCATAGCACTTTACGACTATCAAGCAGGTAAGAAGGGAAAGAAAAACAGAACCATGTTTTCACAATTTTGTTGTTGTCACCTTTATATTAAGTGTCATGCAAACCAGCACAAGAGCAACTTTGACATATTTATGGTTATCTCATGTATGACAAAGATTTTCAATGTTTTTATTATCATTATTATTCCACACCCAGCATCCCCTTTCAAAATTGTCCTTTCAGTTAAACCCCCCCAAACTTTTTTCCAAGACTAATTTGATTTAGACGGTGAAGTGACTCTGTGAGAAGAAGAAGAGGATAAACCTAGAGAGAAATTGGTTCGGACAATCATTTTGGTCTTTTGATCATGTTTAAGGGCAGTAAAGACCGCCCTCAAGTTCTTTTAAGTGAATTATTTCTCTAAATGTAGAAAAGAAAAACAAGAAAGATTCTGTTGATGTACAAGAAAATCTTGATTTTTTTTTTATTGAAATAACTATAGAATATAGTAGAATAACTATTGTTAATATTAAAAATCGAAATAAAAGTCTGACATAGCATTATCTTAGGATATTTTTCTGTCTGTTTTAATTTTAGATGATGAAGATGAGCTGACCTTTGACCCTGAAGAAATTATCACAAATATTGAGCAGGTAAGAAATAAAGAAGCCAAAAAATAAACAGCTTCGTTTTTTCACTAGGGCATTGTGCCACAACAGGTGGCAATGTCAACACCACTGAATGTTGGTCCAACTATATTGGTTTTATATATGCCTAAATGTAAGATGGACAGGCCTGTTGTTTTCATTTTATCCAAACTGATCAAAAGGCTCAACCTGCTAGGATCTTAATTTCGGGTTATCTTTTAAAGGTATAAGCACATTTGTATATACAGTAGTCATTGGAGATGATAGGCAATTCGTTCGTGCAGCATTTCCTCAGTTTTCAATATTGAAGGGAAACTTGTGAGAACAAATGAAATGTAATTGAAATTGAGTGATTCGATATTAAAATGAGAAGCAGTTAACATCAACTATGCTAGCGAAAACCATGTTTTGTTTTATGTGTATACTTGTCGAATACAGGCAAATACAGCCACTTAAATGTAGTACTTGGAGGAAGGGTGAGCAAGTAATGCATATGAATGAGTATGCACTGAATATTCATTTAAATGTAGTCTGCAAGTTTTGTGACTGGACAAGCTACTGAAGCAGAATATATTGATTGTGTTCTCTTGGGTGATAAAATTTATGAACTCCACCAAATTTGGCAAATTGTAAATTCTGGTGGAAAGAAGCATGATCCATCCTAACACTGAACCCAGGCCCCCTAATTGACCCTGGGCCTCGAGGCTGAAGCCCCCAACTGACCCACCCTTTTGTCTGGACTGCTGCTTGTATGGATGTTCCTGGTGCTGCTCGTTGAGGTGGTTTCAATATATTGCTGCAGACTGTAGGATGCTGTTCATTATATTTCCTCTTTCCCTCTACCGAAAAACTTAGGTCGACGAAGGCTGGTGGAGAGGCACTTGCAGAGGAAAGTCTGGTCTGTTTCCAGCTAATTATGTGGAACTCAAACAATAGATGGGACCAGAATTGGAAATTCATACCAGATAAGAAACTCATACCTAATGGAATGATGTTCTCATAACTGTGTGCACTATGGGACTAAATCCTGAAAAAATGATGTACGTCTTATCTGGCAGAGTACTGTCTTTACCGTACATCTGAGCAGGATGTAAGAAACATCACTTTTTATAACAACATCAGGATAAGTTTTTGGAATCATTTAAAATAGTAGCTTGAAAGGTTGTAGGAAAGATTGGTAATCATTTGCAAGAATTTTTTGTATATTGATACTAATTGTAATACTGTAGAAGTGTGGTCAAGCAGTTCAAAATGTTGCTAACATTTTTTTTTTATTGAAGTTGGTTCTTTTTAATATTATACATCAGAGCCAAATATGTACATCTGTGACTCCCTGTGGGTAAACGCTGGGTGTTAGGTGCAATGTGTTATAGGTGTTCAGTATAGGCCCAAATTATAGCATGCTATAAGTTTTCAAAAAGTACTTTCCTGGAGGTCTTTACTCTCCAAATTGTTCTCAGACATTTTTAAGGAGCACACAAGATGACTGAATGTCCCAAGAAGGAAAATTTCCTTCAAGGTTGTAATAAACACAGTTATAAGAATTTAGACCAAAGGTGACCAAATTTGAATATTTAGCATATTTGGGGCCAATACAGCATACCTTTAAGAAAATATTTTGATGCTCTAGCTTCCACAATTAACTGTGTGACTTGAAAGGAATGTACACACAGCATCTTGCATGAAGTAATTAGATTACACTCAAATAGGGTTTTACCATAATTAATCTTAATTAATTAATCTTAAAAAGGAAGACAAATTGTTGTGGTCTGGGGGAGAGATCTAAGTTCAGGGGTTTCACTCCCATTTTTATTATTTTGCAATATTAAACAGGGACTCTGACGTATGATAGAAATAGAGGATATGTCCAAAGAAATTTAGACGAACTCAAATAAACTTGTGCACCAAATCAAAATGACATTCTCTTAACATGGGTAGAATGGGTGCTTCATTACTCCCCACCCAACCATCCCTTTCAGAACTTCACCTTCAACAGATTCAGCATAATAGTCATCCGTTCTGTCAAAGTCAAAATGAAAAAACTGTTAGCAAACTGTTAATTGTCATTCAGCCTCTGAAGAAGATCCTGCTAGGATCGAAATGTCAGGCCCTCTTACTTTTACACATTCTGTTAAAATAAACAGAGTTGATTTGATGGATGCTATTTAGGAAATGTTGCCACAGGAACTCTTGAAGTCGTCCTGTAATTATTCAAGCTGATGGAAAATGGATTACACTTATTATTTGTTTACTTAAAAAACAACAAAATTTCAGCAAGTGTATATTGATAAATTCTTCAAAAATTTATATGAAAACTTGTCGTATCCTTGGTCTTTCAGTTTTCGAAAAGGCCAATTTTTCTGTCTCAAATGACAAATTTCTTTCATACATTGAAAGTAGGCTAGCATTGTAAAAGGGAAACACAAGAAATAATTAAATCCATTTATACATCTGTGCTTCCTGTATCTATTAAGTTCCAGAAATTTGTTTAAAAACATTATCATCTGACACAAGTCTCTGGATAATTTTCTTCTCATTTATTTATAACTTGCCTTCAAAATTCTACCATGTAGCCTTCTTTTCATCTTTTATAAGTTTTGTTTGTCAAAAGGGGGGGGGGCAGGGGTGCTGTTCTAATCTTTTCTTTTTTTCTTATTGGTAAATTTTTCTGTCTACATGGTTTGATTTTTGCTGCAGAAATCAATTTAAATACACAAGCAAGGCTTGTAGTCATTTTATATTAAATCAAACCCTTTTGTATAATTAGTGCCAACAATTTTACGTTTATTTTTTGGGGGGAATTTGTTTCTTCTTACAGTAGTCTTCTTTTTCTTAATCGTAAAGAAGTGTTAAACAATGAAAATATTATGGTACAGAGATTTTAAGAAAATGACAAAGGAACAGGGTTTGAAGATGAGAAGGAATGGTCAATTAAATTCATTAGAATTTACGACTAAATTTTTAAAGATCATCAGAAACTATAGGACAACTGATGGTTCTTTTTTTCCTATACGAATTTAAAATTTTGTTACTTAATCCTTTGTTTCCTAAGAATTTTGAAATTATTCAGTGTGAACTCATGTTGATATCTGTCAAGCTGAATGGAAAATATTAAAATCAATTTAAAAAATTGTCATCAATATGAAGCCAATTGAAATAAATATCAGAGAATTTAATATCTCGAATGTGTGTCACAAAATTGCCCAAAGTGATAAAATTTAGTGTACATCTGAATAACAAATGTTTTGTTCAAGTTTGATTTATGAGTGACCATTATATCATTTTCATATTTAGGGCATTAATGATCACCATTTTCATATAGAGTACACCTGGAAACAGATTAAGTTAGTTAGTTGGTAGTACTGGGTTCTCAAATGGTATTGTTTATCAATTATCATGAAATGTTATGCCCACCAGGATCACCTATTATATACTGCAATCTTTGAACTTGCGTGTGATCCTTCGTATTATAATTTTACTCAGATGTTTGAAAATATCAACTTGTTACTTAGCATCAACTTTTATCGAGGTAAAATGTAAGGAAGACAGAACCATTGTCTGTGAAAATCTCTTTGAATTTGGACAGTGTCAAAAGATGTTAAAATACAACAACAAAAAGAGACATTTGAGAGCTTTACCTGCTTGTAAGAAGTAGGTTACCAGAAATTAAGAAACTTTATATCAATAGAGAATAGATAACAATTAAACATAAATTCCTCTGATGGTTAACGAATCGGTAAACACAGCACATCCATGATAGTGTGACTTGGAAGTGCAGTGACTTTTTCATATAACTGTTGCACTTTATTATTTCTTTTTAAAATCTATTAAAATGGTTAAACTAACCGCTATGATTGGGGGTGTTTACTCTGCTCAGAATAAGGCAAACAATGTTTTAGACTTAAGTAATTATATAGTAAAAGTACATATCATGATTTAAATCATGTAGTTTCCAGTCATTGATTACTATAGTTGGAATTTTGTAATAGAAAAGAAGATATTAATAGTCATCTTTGTAATTTATTTAGTATGCTAAACATGTTTATTGGGGGTGTAGAGGAGGGGGGGCGGGGTCATCAGTGAGCGGCATGCCTCTTTCCCCACCCACCTCCTCCATGGATACACCTTTAGCCATTTAAGGCAGAACAATTTCCTTCCCTGAAAAAGTGGACCCATGTCACTGAAATGAAGGTCAACCATCTTTGTTCAACACCAGTGATATTTAAAGTCAGTAAATAGCTTTGAAAATCTGAAATTCCCCAGATACCCTTCAGTTGGTGAGCAGGTTAGATCCAGGAGTTTAAAGAGGCAGTGTGGACTTGGGGTCATTGAAACCCACTCCCATATAGAGAGCCTTGGGGGTCCTCCAGCTATTAAACAAAAAGTGAAATGTTGGGGATACATAACCCTCCCCCACCCAACCCCTAGATCTGCACCTGGTGAGGCTATACTCAGTCAGAACTGCTGACCTGGGACATCATGATATTTCTTATTTTGACAAATCTTACTCATATTTTCCAAGTGGAGTGTGATATTTATGTTAGCAATTTCCTTGGTGAATCCCAGTTTTTGCTAACTTGGAAACATTTATAGTAATACTGTTTCAGTAATTTGTTTCCCATGATTCCTAGGATTTATACTTTGTTACTCTTTTATTTCATGTGGAACCATAACTGCTGAAAATTTGTCAAATGAAACACAGAGAACTCAACTCAATTTGTATTAAAAAACCAAACTTTATTTGAATGTGACTAGCCACTTGCCCAAACCATACCCCATCTCCCTCAGAAATTAAAATAGTACAGAATTTTGGTATTAGTCTCATCCGTTCATTCTACAACAGACTAAGCAAGACAATAGAAACACTACTGTAATTCAATTAAAAAAGAAAACAAAAGGGCAACTCTACAATAGAAAGTTTCTTAACAGCTACCATCTTAAAGATTAAATGACAAACCATAAGAATATTTTGTGACGTGAATAATGTTCATATCTAATTAACTGCCTTCATTGCTGATATGATCCTTGGTTACAGCAACAGAGTAAAAAAAAAAAAAAAAACGTCAGAGGACTTTTCATGATCATCAAATCCTACATACATCACACTCATACCCTCCTACCGACCATGAATGTTTCATGTTTTTACTAAGTACATTAAAACCACATAACAACTTAGTTTTTTTAGCTTCACTGGGTCTTAA
>JAAAKB020160799.1:0-12201 GCA_010014835.2 Apostichopus leukothele | reverse complement strand
AAGAGTTTATGTCACAGAGAGGTTATTGCCCATTCACAGGAAGTTGTAATGACTTAAATACTGTAGTTTTTTGGTATTTAATAACGGAGCCCGAACTAATTGAGCCGGAGCACCCCAACGTAACAATATCTTAACTCTTATTTGTTCGTAAGTTTAACTGCATAAATTGTGGCTTAGAAGAAGACCCCGCAAGGATCGAAACATCAGGCCCTCTAACTAAATCTACATCGTCTGTTTTATAAATTGAGCAGTTTGTTGAAAGTCCTTTCTCTGCAAAGATTGTGAGTTATCCTCGACTGACCTGAATGTTCCTTCCTATCATTCTTTCATTCGACATGGGTACACTCCCATTCTTTATTTGCCATGATTTGGGGTTATTTTCTTTATACGGGTTATGATCACCATCACCATTGACCATTAATATGTTATCATCATATATCATGCATTCTGTCGAATCTTGACTGTCTTGAAAGTCCACACTTTCTTTATACAACACAGTCACACCAGAGTTTCTTCGAATACAAGTTTGTTAACAAGTTTTATCACATACAAGATTGTAGAATGTAATATCTGGTTATCTGACTCTCTTCCTGGTGCGGTCCTCTTATATCGCAAGTGTTTCAAGTAACCATCACTATCATCCTCGTTTATAGTATCTTGCCTGATAAGGCATTGTACCATCTTTACACTATTTTAAATTGATGTGTTACCAAATGTACACAACAAGGAATATTAACTGCCTGTCATATATAGCAAGATACATTTGCTTGATGTCACTGAAAAGAATCAGTTGGGGGATCAGATCCTTTTTTTCCCCGTAAAAATGTGTATTTTTTTTTTATTAATTGAAATATTTGATAATTTGTCAGTCTGTTTTAAACAAACAGTATTTGGATTTTTCTTCAGATGCCAGTCAAAATGGAGAGGGACGAAAGAAAGATTGTCCATTCTTTCGTTGTAACGTCGGTCTGGCTATACCGAACATAGTAATGCAACCAACCCTAGATGAAGTGCAACAGGTAGTAAATAAAGCAGTCCAGATGGTTGTAGGGGTGTCAAAGGGGGTCCTTCAGTGGAGTAAAGAGAGAAAATCAAAGGTAAGCTTTCTTTTCAAAATCCTTTTGCAAAATTTTCCTTTTTTTTTTTCTTTTTTTTTTTGGAAGAAAATACAGATTCAAGATTCCTACATTATTGTGAATGTTGATAATGTAATTAAGTTGATCTATTTGTGCAAGGTCAATGAAGCAACTTAAAGGCTTGCATCTTGCTCCATGTAGGAAATAAAGAATTTAGTGTTCATTTAAGCTTGCTAGTCATATTTTATTGGTAAAGATATGAAATGCCCTCTATGTGTATAATAATAAAATCTTAGGAATAATTTTATATATTTCCAAAGCTTCTCTGATAATTGATTTAATTGAGCTTTATTCTTTAGGCAATGCAGGAAGCGGAGATCCGACAAAAGGCGCTCGGAGATGACGGAAGGAGGAGCAGTTTTTCCAGCATAGCGCCCTCAGAGAGTTCTCGTAGCGATGCTGGTACAAACAGAAAGAGTAAGTTAAATTCTCCTTAGACTCATCATCCAACTTTGCTATTATTTTTGGTCTTGTTTTTTTTTTAATTTACATGTAAATTCACAATTTAAGGAGAAACCCCCAACCAAACTTAATTGCAAATTTCCATAACATAAGCCTGACATACACCTGTTTTTATCTGGGTTTCACTTTGCTTGTAAGAGTGAAGTGAGTAAGAGTAAACCAGTTTAAATAGAAATGTATGGAAATTTGTTCACACGCTGCATTTCATAGGTCAGCAGGTAAACAGAATAACTAAAATATGTGCATTTTTCTCGAGAACTGACCTTGCTTTAGTATGAATAATTGATGACAGGATGCAGGTGTTAATAGCCAAGATAGATTTCAAGCACTGTTTTCAAGTTTTGAAGCACTGTTATCTAGTTTTCCAGCCGAGGATAACTTGATTAATAGTTGATGATTTGCAAGATGGGTGTTGTCATTGAAGCTCCAGATATAGGCTATATAAGAACTTAAATTTTTACTGCATGGGTTCTACAAAATGTGGTGTAAGGACTCTTGCAATTCTTAATGCCTTCCTCTTTCAAAGGTCGTGCCGAGGATAGACCAACTCTCTTGATGACACCTGCTCAGACTAAAAGTTACTTCAAGAGTGTCAGTGAGAACAAGGAGGTTGCTAAGGTAGTCTCTGTCATCTCAACATCAGTGAACTCCACTATTGAGGTCAGTAACCATAAGTTATGTGAGGTCAAAGGTCAAATGACTGTTAAACTTGGTCAAACAATGAAAATGCAAGGACAGTTCCCCGATTTGTTTAAAAACCGTCTCATAATTTGTACTGTATTAATAAACTGGTCACAGGAGATTACAAAATGCAAACAATCAGTTGCATGACAGTATAATTCTCCTGTTTGATATCTTTAGCTCAGTTATCAGGTACCAATCTAGGGGTGTAGGTGGGTGGAGGGTGTACACCCCATTCAACTTCACTAGCCCCCCCCCCTCCCCCAACAACAAAAAAGAGAAGATATTAGAAAAGCTTCCACTTAGACCTAATTGTAGACCTACTGACCTCATATTGTAAGTATCCTTGGAATGCACCATTTAAGCCACACCACACATCCCTTCTTTTTACTCCTGGGTCCACCCCTGGTACCAGTGCAAGTAGAATCTCTCTGGATATGAGCAAGGGTGACGGGTACAGGACTTCCTCTAAGTGAAACTACAAGTACTTGTGCAACTACAAGTACTTGATAACCTTATACTATAGTATCTATAATAGATTTTCAAACTGTTTCATACTATGTTTATTTTGCACTGTGAAGTTCTTTGTTTTCATTATGTTTAAGCACCATACATCATATGTGTATATTTATATATATGTGTGTATATTTTTTTACATTGCAGGAAGTGACCACTGCGATGGACAGCTTCAAGGAATACCATTCAATTTGGCAGAAAGACAGAGATGAGACCGTCGCTGAGTTTTTGGCCTCTGAGCCAAAACTGAACGACTTCCAAAATATGATCCTTCATTACAGAGAACTGGAAGAAAGCATACAGGCAGAACCAGAGTTTTACAATGTTGGAGCTCTGGCTCTCTTTACCGGTACTGAATATTATATATATAGTAGCAGTAGTGGCGGTAGCGGCGGCGGCGGCAGCAGCAGCAGTAGTAGTAACGTTGTCCATCCTCAGAACTAGGAATTGTGTCAGCACGTCACACGCTGTGATTCAACAATGAAGTACTGTTGAATATTGAAATTAACAATGCAGTTTGAATATATTTTAAGTGTGTACGTAAATGAATCATTGAAAACTGGGAAGCCCCAAATTTTTTTTTTGAAAAAAGCAGCAATGTTTTGGACTAGTGCACTACCACCGAAATAAAGGACAAGTTATTCTTAAACAAATGCAGGCATAAGGAAACATGGAACACTTGCTAGATCGACAACGAACATGAACAGCCAATTTTGTGTACGTCTTGGTACGCACAGTATGAATGTAACTTGAATTGTAATGACACAAGAGAATGTGAAGTACTTGTTTTTGTATGAAACAATCACATTTTATATTATATTGTAATATTTATAATATGATCCATTTTAGTAGCAGCTGTTATATGATTATCGAATAAGCACCATTGTTCCCGTACCAAATTGCTTCACTCGATTTAAGAAGGAAAAATCTGTTCCTCTTAGTCAAACTCTATAGTTATTTAATTCATATCACTTAAATGAGTTTTGGATATTGAGTCATATTTATTCTTGTTGCTTTTTTAAAAAACAGAAAATTTGAAGTTGGCATTGACTACAGAGACGAGAGCTTGGCAACTTGCATTCGCTAAGGCCTGCAATGAGAAGTATCGATCCAATATGAACGACATATTTGAATTCATCGAAGAGACGGGAAAGAAGCTTAGCCGACCAATCAAAGACTTGGATGACATTCGACTGGCCATGCTCACTCTGAAGGATGTCAGGGAGAAGGAGATCTCTATTGATATGCAAATTGGACCTATTGAGGTGAATAATTGAATCAACTTGTTAATAGTCAATTTGCATAACTTTTGTAGGCATAATGTATGTGGAAACTCAAAAGGCAGATTTTTTTTAATTGTCACAAAAAATGATAGTTGTGATTGATAGATAAAAGAATCTCATGAGGGAGGGGAAAGGGCAAGGTTTGGGAAAGGGGAAGGAGGGGGAAGGGACAGGAGGGGGAAGGGACGAGAGGGGGAAGGGCTAACTTTAATAATTAGCTAAACAAATTGGCACACTTTTGCTAACAGAGTTATGTACAAGATAGTCAATAGTTAAGTACTAACAGTGCTGTAAGTTGAGGTAGAGCTGGGTCTTCCAAATTGAAAAGAAAAGAATGACCAATTCTTAATACTGGTGTGGTGACGTTACTTTAGACAGCTGGCAAAAATATGCAAATTTATCTAACATCTATAAACTGCATAACAAGAACGAATTCCATCCAGTCCGTCCAGTTTCAAAAGTATTTGATAATTAACCTTAGAATCATCCAGAGGCTTTGCATGATCAAACTATTACTCATTTGATTGTTACATTTTGTTACATTTTGCTTTACAGAACCATGCTTCTTTCTGTTATGAATCATTGTTTGTTCCTTCTTTTTACTTCATCAATTGTTTCTGTTATTTTCTTTTCCCTTATGAACAACTGCTTCTTTCTTTTGTGTGATTGTCTGTTTCTTCTTTCTACTTCAACAATCATTATTGTATCTTATTTTTCCTTATGAATGATTGCTTCCTTTCTTTATGTTTGATTGTCTGTTTCTTCGTTTTACTTCATCAATTATTCTTGTATCTTATTTTGCCTTATGAATGATTGCTTCTTCCTTTCTTTATGTGTGATTGTCTGTTTCTTCATTTTACTCCATCAATCATTCTTGTATCTTATTTTTCCTTATGAATGATTGCTTCCTTTCTTTATGTGTGATTGTCTGTTTCTTCATTTTACTTCATCAATCATTCTTGTATCTTATTTTGCCTTATGAATGATTGCTTCTTCCTTTCTTTATGTGTGATTGTCTGTTTCTTCGTTTTACTTCATCAATCATTCTTGTATCTTATTTTTCCTTATGAATGATTGCTTCTTCCTTTCTTTATGTTTGATTGTCTGTTGCTTCGTTTTACTTCATCAATTATTCTTGTATCTTATTTTTCCTTATGAATGATTGCTTCTTCCTTTCTTTATGTGTGATTGTCTGTTTCTTCTTTTTACTTTATCAATCATTCTTGTATCTTATTTTGCCTTATGAACAATGGCTTCTTCCTTTCTTTATTTGTGATTGTCTGTTTCTTCTTTTTACTTTATCAATCATTCTTGTATCTTAATTATCCTTATGAATGATTGCTTCTTTCTTTATTTATGTGTGATTGTTTGTTTATGTATCTTTGTTTGTTTTTTCTTCTGCTCCATCAATCATTCTTGTATCCTTCTGTTCTTTACACACCACTGCTCTTTATTTCTGTATGAGGCATTGTGTTTTTGTTTGCTCCATCAATCATTTCTTGTATCTTGTTCTCCTTATAAACCATTTCCTTGGTTCCCTTGTTTCTTCATCTGACAGGAATCCTACGCTCTCCTAAACAAGTATGAACTACTCATGAAGGACGACACAGAGAGTGTGGATACCTTGAGATACTCTTGGGAGAAGATCGTTACCCAGGCAACCCAGCTGTCTCATCACCTCTTAGTGATTCAGCCGGACTTCAAAGGAGGTCTCTTAGAAAATGTGCAAACATTTATAACTGACTGTGATACATTCTATGATGAATATAAAGAGGTAAGCATTTCACCGACTATCTTGTATCGCAAACTGTCTGTCATTTCTTTACTATGATTCCTGGTACAGGGTTTGCAAGGTACTGACTGCCACCCTCACCAAAGAAATTGCTATCAAGGGGTTTGCAATCAACTATAGGTCTTGGGGCTGCATAACTCAATTGCTATACAGGGCTCACCATCAACTTAAGGGCTTGGTGCTGCATAACTAAATTGCTATACAGGGCTCACCATCAACTTAAGGGCTTGGTGCTGCATAACTCAATTGATAGAGCACAATGCTTGTAATCCTGAGGCCATAAAATTTCTCTGCTCTATTCCATTGCTATATAATTTCCGTTGTTCATTATCGTTGTTATTCAGAGCGGACCGATGGTCCCCGGGACATCGCCCAAGGAGGCCAGCGACGGGCTGGTTATCTTTCAGAATCAGTTTGATGGACTCTACCGAAAGTACATCACCTACACCGGAGGGGAAGAGCTGTTTGGTCTACCCGTCACCGACTACCCAGAATTACTGAAGATCAAGAAGGAACTGAACCTCCTGCAGAAGTTATACAGCCTCTACAACGACGTGATCGACAGAGTCAACGGCTACTTCGACATCCTCTGGGTGGACGTAGACATTGAGAAGATCAACAACGAATTGATTGATTTCCAAAACAGGTGAGATGAAATGAAAACAATTTGTTCAATTCTCTGAGTCCATAGAGTTTTTAAAAACCTGAATAAGAGTTTGATTCATGTATATATATATATTTTTTTTTAATTATCACTAAAATTATTTTTGAAAATGAAACAAAGAAAAGCAAGTGTTAGCAAACTTCTTATCTGTGGCAGAAAACCAGTGTAGGTCAATGTATAAAAGCATGAAATTCTCCAGAGACAAACTGCAACCCCCTCCCCCCCGCCATCCCAAATCATCTCCAATTGTCTGAAAACAAGTCAATGAATGCAAACATTAAAGTTTTGTCTTTAAAGAGTGTGCAAAAGATAACACTATTAAAATTTGGAACCAAAACAGTCCAACCCTGTAAACATTTCTCTCTTACTGTTTGTTTCTTAAAATTCAGTAAATATTCTATTTGTGGAAACTTCTTTTCTCTTTTTCCTCTTACTCTTCCCTTCTCTTTTAATGTATTTATTTTCAACACTGTCTCCTCTTTTCTAAAGGTGCCGAAAGTTACCCCGTGCCCTCAAGGAATGGCCGGCATTCAATGCCCTCAAGAAGAAGATTGACGACTTTAATGAGACCTGTCCTCTCTTAGAGTTGATGACCAATAAAGCCATGAAAAAGAGACATTGGGATCGGATGGCAGACACCACCGGACACTTCTTTGATGTGGAAAACGAAGCCTTCTGTCTGAGAAATATCATGGAGGCACCTCTACTGGAATCAAAGGAAGATATCGAAGTAAATAATAATAATATTTGTTTGGGTTTTCTTTTTGTCTGTAATACAAATCCAGTTGCAGCTATTAGTTGCAGTATTTGGTTTTTAGCCTGTGGGAATTTCTGTTGACAATGAAATGAAAATTTTGACACTCAAATCATACAAAAATGCAATTCATTAGCTTGACGTCTTAAGCACCCAGTTACTATGATTTTTTATATTAACTGCTTTGTAGCAGTTTTACTGACAGTATGATCAGTATGAATATCATACTTCTATCAGAGAAAGATTAGGAATTGTTCATACTGTTCATACGAGTGCTCTGAAGCATGATTTGAGAGGACAGTATAGAGTGTTATTAGCATCAGGAAATTGTCCTGATTAGCTGTGTTAGGTTTTGTTTCGATTAATGAACAGTAAAAACAAATTTATGAAAATTACAATTTGCAATTGTAATGCGAAATATGTATTATTTGAAAAAAAATTGTGATAGAAGAATCCATTAGATACTCACTAATTAACTTAATTAATTTACTTAACAATGAGAAGTTTCGTCAATTGCCTTGACTTGGTCAGCTGTAATCTTGTTTTGATGCTGAAATATTCAGTTCCAAAATATCACAAGCAGAAAAATACCAAATTGACAAAAATAATTGGTCAAAATATCTCTATTAGTACAGTAGTTTTAACAGATTTAATAATATTTTCACCACAATAAACAGTTGTTGACAACAAGACACTTTTCTAAGAATGTGAATTATGAAGCAGGAGTTGAAATTTCTTGTTTATTTATTTTATTTTATTTTGTTGTGTTCCAGGATATTTGCATCTCAGCTGTTAAAGAGAAGGACATTGAAGCCAAGTTGAAGGCCACCATAGCTGAATGGAGCGCCAGAGATCTCATCTTTGCTAACTTTAAGAACCGCGGAGAGCTGTTGCTACGTGGAGACAACATCAGTGAATTGGTTAGCTTCATGGAGGACAGTTTAATGATTCTTGGCTCTCTGCTCAGTAACAGGTGAGAAAATGCTTTCTTTTGCTCGATAACTAGTCAAGTCATGCATGTTGAATGACTTCAGACTGATTTCCAGTTTTGAACCGTCATAGACCAACAAACAGGAAGAAACCACCTTTCTGTATGTAGTTTCATATTTAAGAACTTGATCGTCTTGTTTTATTTTATTGTATTTTTTTTATTTATTTATTATATATATATATATTTTTTATTATTATTATTTTTTTTTTAATTTTTATTGTATTTTATTTAATTTTATTTTACTTTATTTTATTTGTTTTATTGTCTTGTTTTAATTTTTCATTCAGTTTATGCACATATATTGTGTCTGGAATACTCCTAAATGTCATCCTATGTAGTAAACTAAGAGAGACTATGCTCTTGCTACATTCCGTGTCACTGATGATGCCTTTAATTTTCCCTTTTCCGGATAGATACAATGCTCCTTTTAAGAAGTCCATCCAGCTCTGGGTTCAGAATCTCTCAAACACCAGTGAGATAATTGAACAGTGGATGCAAGTACAAAACCTATGGGTTTACCTAGAAGCTGTGTTTGTTGGCGGTGACATTGCCAAACAGTTGCCTAAGGTAAGTACTTACCCATAACACTGTACTGGACTAACTGCATATATATTTATATAGATAGATAAACAGACAGACAGACAAACAGATAGACAGACTAGACAGAAAGACAGATAGATAGAGAGATCGACAGACAGATAGACAGATAGATGGACAGACAGATAGACAGAGTAGATAGATAGATACATTGATAGATAGATAGACAGACAGATAGACAGATAGATAGACAGACAGATATACATACAGATATATAGACAGACAGACAGATAGATAGACAGAGAGTTCGATAGATCGACAGACAGATAGATAGACAGACATATAGATCAACAGATAGACCGACATAGATAGATAGATAGATAGATAGATAGATAGATAGATAGATAGATATACAGACAGATCTACAGATAGACGGACAAACATACAGACGGGTGCATAGTCATTCATATATTGGCTGTATTTGTGCATATCTTTTTTTGCACTTTGTGTGATTGCTTTCATTGTACTATAGGGTATGCTTCTATGTTTGGACAAGGGTTATATAAAGTTTTATATTGAAATGGAAACAGAACTTTTTCTGTAAAATTTCCAGTATGGACATGTAATATAAACATTCTGGATTTGGTGACGTCAAAACCCGAAATGATTTTTTTTCTCAATCTTTTCCTTCATTTGATTTTTAGGAAGCCAAACGATTCAGCAACATAGACAAGTCATGGCAGAAGATAATGGTCCGAGCACATGAAAACACCAATGTGGTACAGTGCTGTGTCGGGGATGAAACCATGGGCCAGCTGCTTCCTCATCTGTTGGAGCAACTTGAACTCTGCCAAAAGTCACTCACTGGGTTGGTCTTTTCTGTTATTACACTCAAAAGCATCAGTTTTTTCACGAAAAAGAATTATGAGAAACCATAAGAGAATCAAGTTGTGTTTTAATGAAGAAATTTTTTATCAGCTTGTTTTTCATGAATCCAACTGCACAGGTGGGAGTCACATTTTATGATTTTTGAAGTGCTGACATTTGTTAGAATGTTTTTAAAGAGATTTTATGAGCTTTATGTTCTTAATTTTGTTTTCGTTTTCAAATAGTGACTCAATACTAACACAGTTAGGGCATTCCCTCTCTTTTCTCTTCACCAGCTACTTGGAGAAGAAACGTCTTCTGTTCCCTCGATTCTTCTTCGTTTCTGACCCGGCCTTGCTTGAGATTCTCGGGCAGGCCAGCGACTCTCACACCATCCAAGCGCACTTGCTCAGTATTTTCGACAACACCAAGAACGTCAAGTTCCACGAGAAAGATTACGACAAAATCTTGGCGATTCATTCATCGGAAGGGGAAACAATCGAGGTATTTAATTGAATCCTTTTTCTATTCATTCAATAGAAAATATGCAAAACGAAAAACTTTTTTGATCAGAAATCTTGTAATGGTTCTTAAAGGGATATATCAGTGGCAGACAAGTTAAGGCTTATATGGAGGAGAAAAATATCCCACACCATTAGTCGAAAATCTCATCTCAATATCTTGTTACTTAATTGAGATATGGTTGAATGAAATGAAACAGATTTTGACTTGATTTTGACAGAGCCCTCCCCAACTTCTGAAAAGTGGGTCACAGTGGGTGGTCAATGATGTCATTATGGTAGTTGTTATTCATGAGCTGTACTCTAATGTTATATATCTTCTTGTTGATTTTGCCGTAAAATATAAAATATTTGGAATATATTTTCTCATCAAAAGTGCATCTCTTTGTGAAAAAAACCTTGCTTGCCTCTTTGGATGCCATTTTCAACTTTCGTTGATGACATCAGTCACTCTCCACTAAATATCACCAAATTTTATTACTTCATTTAAAAAATTCAAAATGGCTGCCAAGTACTGGTTTGACTTAAAGTTACAGAAAGTTTAAAGCATTGTTGTGCAATGTAGAACATCATCCTCCAGAATATCCTTCTAACAAGAAACTCTAGAACTGATAAATAATGAGTGAGATAAACTCTACTTTATTTTACTCAGCTGGAGAAATTTGTGAGAGCAGAGGGTAACGTCGAGCTGTGGCTGATGGCACTTATGATGATGGCACAGAAATCACTTCATGGAGTTATACGTACGGCAGCTATGGCCATACAGGACTCTAGCTTCAACCTGATTGAATTCCTCAACACTTACCCATCTCAGGTGAGAATTCTTAGGACAATGGAGTAAATTTTCTAAGAAAACACTAAAAAAACTTATCTTGAAAGTCTTCTCACCTCTTTATGAATATGTAAGGCAGTATTCAAAGCCTAATTACCTCTATGCTATACAAGTTAGTTTGAATTATTGGGCATATCCTATCAATCTCGGACCGAGTCCAGCTCAGATCAAAGTTACTGTTGGAGTTGCTTTCGGTAAGGTTTGGATAGCTCTTCATACAACATTCACTAACAACACAGCTCATCAACTTCACTATTCAAGTTTATTTTACTATCATGAAATTACAAATGTTGAAAACTGCAATTTCCATGCAATTTATGTACCGTTATGAAAGTGTCTGGGTTATATATTGTTCATAACTAATAGGATTGATTGCTCGCTAATAAAGTTTCATCGGACAAAGATATTTTGGATGGTGTTTCATCTTTACTACGATGACAGTATCAATAAAGCCTTCGTCAATGATGACTTCACCAGGGGGGGGGGGGAAGCAGACATCAGTTCAAAGGGGTGAGGACTTCAGAAAGTCCATGACAAAAGCTACACATGATGGGTGTGGTATTTACTTGCAATGTACTTGGAACAATTCCAAAGATCTGCTTTGCAAGTTAAAACTCCATGTCCTCGTCAAATAGTCCAAGTTTGCTCACTGTCAACAAGACACCCTGCATTAATTAATCGTAGATGATTCCTTTGAATGATGCCACACCATAGAGCTCTCTGCATAGACTTCATTAGTGTCTTCTCTCCATCTCCTCTAGGTCGGGTTACTGGGGATCCAGATGATTTGGACCAGAGATGCGACGGAAGCTCTCACCAACGCTAAATACGACCGTAAGGTGATGCAGCAGACCAACCAGGCCTTCCTGGAGCTGCTCAATCTCCTGATTGAACAGACGACCAGGAACCTGACCAAGACGGAGAGGACAAAGTTTGAGACTCTGATCACGATACATGTCCACCAGAGGGACATCTTTGATGACCTGGTAAGAGTTTACATTATGGCTTACAACATTTACAGAAGTTTTCTCATGTCAAAGAGTTACCTGTCTTTCGTTATTTTCATTTGGTAGGTGGGTAGTAAATCAATTCAGTTGTTCTTTTCAACAAAAGTACATTTAGCATTGTATATATATATATATGAATATATTTTTTGGGGGTGGAG
>JAAAKB020160579.1:0-20874 GCA_010014835.2 Apostichopus leukothele | reverse complement strand
GAGGTAGGCCAGAGGACGACTTGTTGTGTACATTGCCTTTTAACTAAATACCCCCATATATGTCAATTGCTATTTTGGTATCACCCTCCATCACTATGGAGATACTGAAATAATTTAAACCACAAAATAGTGGTAGGCATATGATCCACCATAAGTCCAGTTTTACTGACCCAAGGCTGATGCTCTATTCTATAAATATACATTTTCATTTGGAAATTCCTCTTTGCCTGTCTTGAAATTTTAATTTGACTCATAATTTGGCTCGGAATAAATTTAGTTTTCACACATTCTGCATAGCAAACGCAGGTTCTATGATTTTCTTTCTAATAAAACATTGAAATTAGTATACTTTCAGGTTATAACATTTGAGATACACATTGCATTTGTGTAGCATAGCAATTTGCCCACTTTGATATACAATACCTGAAAAGTTATACCGGTGTTTTTTTTAATAACCTTGAATTAGTGATAATCTGCTTTTCTTTTTTTTTTAACTGTGGAAAATAATAACCTTCAGAGCTTGAATAACCAACATCACTAAATAATGATTGATGGCAAAGTACCCCATAAACTTGACCAAAAAAAACCTAATCCTATAGTGCCGCCTATACTCAGTCTAGCTTAGCCTCCTGGCCTGTATGGTTTTCCATTTTAATAGTGGTTTTAACTTTATTTGAAGTCCTGATGTGGCTTAGGTCGCACTGTACACCACTATCCACAATTGATGACATTTTTATTTTTGGGTGGGGGAGGGGGGCTAAACACTAGTAGAAACAATGGAAGGTCAGAGTAAGATCTACCTTAAATTTGCATTTCATTTAATTACAAATATAGTTTCATATACTTCATATGATAATGAGTGTGATATTTACTGGAGCACAGCAGCAACTTTTGTCCAAATTCCATTTCTACAAGATGATATATATACCTTCACATGTCCTGTTTTCTCCTTCTACAGCAGGCCAGCCTTCTCTCCACCTATGGAGGTTTCTAAGAAGATGTCGCCAACTGTAACAGAAACAATGTTTTCTACCAGCATGTTAGATGAGGATGATGACGATTTTGACTTTTCAGACCAACCATCAGGTTTGTGAGATCCTGGTTTTAATGTTTTGGGAAATGAGATCATTTGACTATTGTTCCAAATATGCTACATTTGGTAAACATTGGATAAAATACGATGCATTTTTACCCTTAAGCTTGTAGAAATTTAATGTTTTTCCATACCTACCTACTTTTAGATGCGCAAATGTTTCGAGAGAGTCTGTTGAGATCAGGATCCACTTTTCAATAAATTATTCACGAAAATAAAACTTGGCAATTACAGTGAATGTTGTAGACTTGTAGTGAACTTCTTTGAATTTCAAGTTCATTGATTATACCTACAACATTTAAAAATATGACAACAACAATTAAAAAGTCTTAATTTGTAGGGGCTTTTGACAATCAGGAAGGCAAATTAAAGACAAAACCAACATCTTTCAACAAGTAAAGTAAATAAACTTACAGTAAAGACTTTACTTTGATACATGGATTGTGGAAGCACTGACACGGTGACATCATCATGTATTCATTAAAGTTTATCGACCAGATAATTGCATCACTAGTTCATGTTTGCTGAAAGATAGTTGTACTTTAAAATAAAAGCTCCTTTCAAGCAAACATGCCTAGATTTATGAACCAGATATTGTGATGGTCTTTGCAACTGACTGCGGAATGCTCTGGTCGTTCCAGTCAGAGTCACATCGGCTACCACTGACATAAGTTGCGACATTAAAATGGAATGGTTTAATAATATATTTTGTGATCATTTACTTTTGTGGTGAGTTAAACATAACCTGTTGCTTTTCAACAGTTAAGAAGGTACCTTCTCTACTGAAACCAAAGCTGAGCTTACAAGCTAAAATGTCCTGTGTCATCCCTGCCACTGATGACTATGTGGACTTGACATTAAGTCAACCTGACCCAGATGACGAGAATACCAGGGGAGCTTCTGATTATCTGGATGAGGATGGTAAGTCCTCAGGAGAAAAGAACTAATCTACTTATTTGTTACTTTTCAACATAAGACACATGTTATGTTCATAATGTTATGTGTCCCTACTTGCATCAACTCGAAAGCTCCAAGAATATATGGTTATTTTGATGCAAATGTGTCATTACATAATGTTTTCCTTCCATATTTAAAGGTAATTTCCTGTTGTCTGTAATATAGAGTGCTTCAGTAACAAATCTTTAACATATGTTCACTTTTATAGTGAATTTACCTAATTAATATGCATTTAAGAATTGGGTTGTACTGTGTTCTATGGAGTAGTGAATGTATCTGATTACTTAGGGCTAACTTTGGTTGGGAAGGTTGTAAGGTACAAAGAACTTCATATGAGTTCAGTCCATTTTGTATATACCCTTTTTCAACACCTGATATTCTATTACTTTCATTAATAAAACTCTGCAACACTGCAAACCAAAACTTTACAATAAGGAACAGGTTCTGCTGATGATAGAATTTCTCTCACCATCAAATACACGTCAACAATAACTTAATATCACTTTACATTCTTTTGAACCCTCTTAAGAAAGTCTGTTTTGTTTAAATAACCAGACTTATCAACACTTAGCTTGGTTCTACCACACTTTCATGGTAGATGTATTTAGCCTAGCCTACTTTACATAACAACAAGAGTAACCTCTAAAGTTGTTATTGTCATTAAGTGCTGAGATTATCCTTTAATAGTGACTAATCGTCCAAAAATACACTTCATAGATTCATTGCAGAAATTTTCAGTACTGAAGTTGTCATGAGACTCAACCAACTGGTTTGTTGTATTTTGTGTTTCTTACTAGTAATTACCCCAAATAGGAAAAATTACATTTAATTTTTTGTTGTTGTTAATTAACCTTGCAGTGATTAAGCCAAGCAGGACAGGAAGACTAAGAGGGAGGAAGATGCAGATGATGAATGTCAGTGACGAGGAGAGCGAAGATGGAGATGAGTTTGACAACTGCATCCCTCCGACACTCTTTACTGGTTTGTGTGTATAGGCTATAGCTTAGGTCTTCAAGTGTCCTCACCTTAAAGAGCCTGGATGGCATAGTCTGATTCAATGTTTGGTTTTTGGTTTCTGTCGAAACAGTTGATCAAACTCAGGCACGTTGCTATAGTGTATGCAAATAATACAGAAAACTCTAAGGAACTTACCAATGTTTGAAAGAGCAAGGGATGTACATTAGAATGGGATTGTAAACCATCATTTTTATGAGTGTGTGTCCCTTAATGTGTAGCACTTTCCCTAAAGTTTTTAATGTATCGGCTTGATGTGCTGTGAAGATCACAGTAACATTCATACAATAAATTCAACCAAAATAATCAGTTTTTTCTTTCTCTATTTTACTGTTCTCTTTCTCTTTTTTCTTTTCTTTTTTTCTCAGATGGTATCTGTAGTTCTCAAGGTTCAGAGGCTGATAGAAAGGAGGTTCATGTTATCCCTGAAACTTGTCATTGGCAGGTAAGGCTTCCATGGATATGTGTCTTTGTATATTTGTTAAAAAACATTTGTAATATTTTTACTCTCATCTGATATTGGATGAATGTCCCTCCCCAGAGGAACATCATTGCAGTGAATTCCATCTTCATCTCAGTTCAGTGGTCCATATCTAAAAAAATTATCAATATTGGTCTTAAATTATGACGTTCTAAAATAACTAAAAAAATGTAGGTTTATTACTTTTACTGTAAATTCCCAGGCAAATCAGATGTCTTCAGCTGGATAATTAAAAGTGATGAACAGATGAACTAAAAATGAATTAAAATTAAAAACATGAATTAAAAACATGAACTGTTTTTGAGGGTGACAGTGGAATACGTTTGAAAGCCTGAATATGAGTGACCATTATATAGTTTTCTAGCATAATAAGTGGGAGGGAGAGGGAACTGATGATGATTTTAAACTGTCTTATTTTAGTTTAGTTTAATTTTGTTAATTTTTTGTCGTTGTTTGTCATTCCTTTAACTAATTCAGACACAATTCAAGGACGCTGGTTCTGATGTAGACATAGACGATATTTTGGAACCATCCTTGACACCTCCCCCTCCTCCATCTACAAACGTACAAATAGACACAGATCCGAGCCCCCCTTCATCTCCCATCCTCCAATCGCAACCACCACGGAGGAGGAAAAGCGTCGTGGCGAGAGAGGGTGTTGTGAGCGGTGCTGGAGATGGCAAGATGACCGCAGATGCATTATTGGACAAACTCAACAAACATCCTGCCCTGAGACCAATCGCATCACAGGTACAAATTAAAGAACTTATCCAAAACTGACTGTAAAACTTCAAAAAGAGAAAGAAAAAATTTAAAGAGAACAGCCTTTTTGGTTTAGCTGGACATGGCTGAATAAGTGACCCCAGGGTAACGAGGGCCTGTGCTCTACCAAATGGGCCATGCTCTTCTAGGTTGTGGCTGGTGTGTTATCAATTTTCAAGCAGGTTTTCGTCACAGGTGACCAGTTTACACAGGCCCAACCTTCATGATAGAAATATGTTTAGCAGGTGTTTGAGAAAAGTTTGGCTTGTCTGTGAAATGGCAAAAAAAGATCTGCAGAGGTACCATGAAGAAATGGATTCTGTAAAGCCTTTTATTGAATTGTGTATTAAGGTGTGATTGTGAATACTGTCCTCTATATAGGTGTGAGTTTGTTTTTGAGGAACTGCAACCTCTGGGTCAACAGCACAACCCCTAGTGTTACTGTTATGATAACACAGTGACTTATGCATCATTCTTGCTACTGTAGGTGTATCAGAATAGACAAATCCTAAACCATTATCTTTAACTGTCAACCAATCCTGCTCTTCTCAGGGTAGTAGATTTTCATGAAGATAATCATCTCTTAACTGTGATGTATATTCAGAAAGACTTGATTATCTAATTCAAGGAGTCTGAAGAGGGGTAAAGTTCATTATTCATTGCCATGTTTTTGCATAGGGAGTCATTGTACAGCAGTATTCACATGTGGGATAATACAGCCTTGCATAGTTAGGCTCATTTTTTTTATGTACCCACAGTCGTTTACTGTCATTTTCGTGTTTATTTGAGGGGTGTTGCGAAGAGGCAATGGTCAAATGGTATCTTGCTGTTAAATATCGGAAATATTAAAATATCGGAAAGGAGAGTGATTCAGCTAAACGTGGTGTTTGCCAATTAGGACATTTTGTTACGCTTCGGCTATGTAAGTTGTACCTTGGCTGTTGCAGGTAGAATGGCTATTTGATACAGCTTTGGTGGTTCAAGTTATCATTATAATTATTGGTTTTGTAGTTCAAATGGTTTATAAGACAAGCAACAATTGGTAACCTGTATTATTAAGGGAGTGAGAGTCAAACTCATCATGAGACCTCTCATAGAACTTAAAGGCTTAAGGGCTCCTTCTTATGAAAGTTGTTATGAACCTACAGGCAGATATGCATTTATTATTTCTCTTTGAGCTGATAATGCTAGTCTTATGACCAGATAATTAGCACACTCTATGGTGTATAATAACTGATTGGTTGCTCTAGAGGTGGGATACCTCGTAGCCCTATTTGGGTCCCTCAAGAGTTACCATCAGGTCACTGGAGTGCGTGCGGTATGATTTTAGTTGTCGAGTGCTCAGTGTGTATACTAAGTTGGCTGTGATTAAACCTTAGATTACACTGGGTTCATAGTGTAAGATTGTTTCAAATTTATTGGTATGGCAATCATGGAAATGTAGGTTTATAGCAGTAAGAGCTTTCTGCTAAGGCCTTTGTCTCCATCGTAAATAATGTACGATATTCCATCCCTTGTTGCATTTCATATTCTTTTTCATTCCTTATTTAACGTAAGCTATTTTCCCCCTTTTTTAAGTGGCTTATGATGGTGTTCTATCTTTCCATTTCTTGACAGGAGTGTTTGTTTGAGAATTAAAAAAATCAAGATCTGCAAAAAAGAACACACAGTACCACAGATGGTGTCGTAGACTATTTATTTGAATTCCACCTTTTACATTTGTATTTCAAGACAATCAGAGCAAGTCTGAAAGTGCCAACTTAGCCCGAATGATGGTGTGGCTGATGTCGTTAGTGGAACACTTTACATCTCAAGATCCATGAAGATTTCTTTATTGTCCCTACAGATCCGTGTGAGGAACAAAATATGAGAATCTAGGATTTATGTCATGCCTAAATGATAAACAACTTTTCTAACAGCCCAAGCCAAAAATTCTTTACCTGTAAAATTTTCATCCTTTGAACGTACCTCTGGTGTAAAGGTGATGCTTCCAACCCCGATCTCTTCTCTTTATATCAGACTCAACCATTTCTATGCAGGATCCTTAAAATCTAATAAAGACCAAAAAACAAAATGGCACTTTTTGGAACCATCAGAATAATTTTGACGACTGAGACTTGGTAACATTTTGTCGCAAATCTTTTGACGAAGTTTTCGTCTTTTTTTTTTTTCATCATCTTCAGGCTACAGAGGCGGAGCTCCAAGAGAGAGTCAGGTCTGTGAGAGAGGTTTTATTTAAAGTGATGGAAGAGATCTGTGAGCAGACTGATATAGCATGCAAGCAGCAAGATAGCTCTATACTAGAGAAGGGTTCCAATATAAGAAAACTACTAACATTCAGGTGAGTTTGGCAGCAAACTATCTTACCAGTAAAACATCCAACGAGATTTATCAATCTGTAGTCTGGTGGTATCTCATTGTTTTCTAATGATGTGGAGTTTCGTAGAAAATTATTTATATGAATTTGATAGAAAATGAAAAGAAAAAAATCAGTTTAGCAGTCACTATCCACTTTGATATCACAATGAGATAAACGTAACGACCGTTCTTGTTTTTTCTTTTCCCTTTGACTAATGCTGACGTCCAAAAATGGTCTGAACAGCATATTTGTCAACAATTAAATGGAAATATTAATTCCTGTTAGGTCAAGTTGATTAATTGCAATCAAAGTATGACGGTTATCCAGCAGATTTGATAACAACAAATGCAACAAAGTTAGTAAACTCCTAGTTAAAATATAGCTCTCTCCACGCAGGATTTGATGATACCAATAACAGTCTTTGATGGACAGAACTTGCTAAATGATGGTCATTTTCAGAGAAAATGAATCAGTCAGAAATTTGTATCCTTTCCGTGAAAAAATGCAAGAGGAAATTGGGGAAATTCAGGAGGTACTTTTGCTTTGCATTTCTCCACACAGGAAAAAAGTACTTGCCAAGCAGAAACAGGTGGAAACAAAGTTGAGACGTGAATACAAGCCGTCCGAGATGACTCTACCTGGAGTTGGCAGCAGCAAGCATGATGTGAAAAATATGACCGAGCTATGCCACGAGAGTCCTACAGGAAGGTCCTTCAACTTTAGGCCAAAGGTAGAGAAGGGAGGGCTCTCTCCTCCAATGGATATTAGTCCAGCCATGATGAAGGGTCCAGGAAAGCTGTCTGGCATCAATAACTCCCTGGAATACCCCCAAGACTTTGATGGCGTCGACGTCTCTTCTCATCAACCGTCACCACCTCAGTACCAGACGAGCTCCCGTGGAGGAGACCAGTTTAAGCCCTCATCCTCCAAGTACTCTCCAAGAGGCGGGGATAGTTTCTATGAGTCGAACGTTTTGCAGCAAGCTCCTGCTAAACCCCCTGGGTTGCTGTCAGTGACAGATAAATTTACCAGCCGCCAAGACAACCAGAGTAACATGCCTGTCAGACCTAGCTCGACTGATTCTTA
Organism: Apostichopus leukothele; assembly: GCA_010014835.2. Classification (NCBI taxonomy): domain Eukaryota; kingdom Metazoa; phylum Echinodermata; class Holothuroidea; order Aspidochirotida; family Stichopodidae; genus Apostichopus; species Apostichopus leukothele. The sequence goes on along the minus strand of JAAAKB020160579.1, from coordinate 13,122 downwards.
CGGAAGCTTTAAGATGCCAGAGCCATCGGAGAGGAAATTAAATACTCCAGTCTGTAGTGCCGGTCCATCAGCAAGAATCCAAACTCCTTCACCCTCGCAGTTTATGAAGCAAGGTTAGTCATGGATTTGCATTGATGTCATTTATAAGAAAAAAAATCTGTAATTTATGGAGTATGCATTTGCCCATAACATTTCTGGAGAGAGTCCCCTCTGTTTTTCTGTTCTTAAACCTGTTCTCAATTTCAGTTTTGTTTTATTCTTATTTTTAAATTTTTAACAGCTCATCTATCAACACGGACAAGTCCTCCAAGTGTCTTCAGTGGATTTAACTTTCCGCATTCGAAGGAACTTCTGAAAGTCTTCAGAAAGACGTTTGGACTTCATGAATTCCGGAAAAATCAGTTGGAGGCCATCAATGCTACCCTGCAGGGGGAAGACTGCTTTGTACTCATGCCAACAGGTTTGCTTGAAATTTTATCCATTTCTTTCTCAACAATTTAGGTAGACAAGGAATCATTACAAAAGTAGTTGTTTTCCTGTCTACCATTCACTGTACTGTGAATATTCTAGATGACTTAAAACTGTTGTAGAAGATCTAATGCTGCCGCAAATTATCGTTTGGCAAAAAACTAGCAAGAAAATATCGATGTTGTCGTTTAGTTATCAGCTTGCATATATCAATGAAGAATTATGGTTTTCTTCTTCTGCTACTGCTGTATATTATAACAGACTTCTATAGAGGATAACTGTGGCACAATCCCAAATCCAAAGGAATTCAGATTTTTCTTCATTGTGCTGACATCTGAATTGTATGAATTTATTTTGTTTGTGTATTCTCATTAGACAATGAGTCGGACTCCTACGTACTCTTTTCAAGTCTTACCTTAAAAGTAGGATTTTTGCAGCCCTGAAATTCTGATTCTACTGTTTGTTTTCAAATTCAGACATGTTGTCATTTTTTTCTTTTTTTCCCTTTCTGTCAGGTGGTGGCAAAAGTTTGACGTACCAACTTCCTGGTGTTCTCACAGGAGGAGTCACTGTGGTCGTGTCTCCCCTTAAGTCTCTCATTCAAGATCAAGTTCAAAAACTGGTTTCCTTGGAGGTAACTTCTTCTTCTTCTTCACTTTGATACTAAAAACAAAATCAATGAAACTAATAATTGTAGAAAGTAATAAACTCACCTCTTATCTTTTGATGAGTGGACTGTCGGTTACAAACACAACTACCTGTCACAGAGTGGTGCAAGTACCTGTCACAGAGTGGTGCAAGTGCCTGTCACAAAGTGGTGCAACCATCTATCACAAAGTCAATATACCTGCCGAAGATATTTATGATATAAAATAAAGATGAGTTTGGAACTTGGAAGGCAGTTATTTACGACGCTATGTCGACAATAAACGCATGTGGGCAAGCAGAAGGACTATCTCTGTAGCTTATGATGTACATCATGTAACAATCTAGTGAACGCTATTTTTTATTTGTTTTTGTTCTGTAAATGGAGAAAAACTGGATTGCTCCAGTATATAAAAAGTTAGCCAGAACTCGAGCCCACAACTCCTCAGTTGTCATGACACATTGCCGTGATGGTGGTTATAAACTATTTATCACACACATGCTTACATCATGGTCTCCTTGCAGATACCAGCAGTCCATTTATCCGGTGATATTGATCCTGGCATGGCTGAGAGCGTATACAGACAGCTATCATATCGGGACCCTGTCATTAAGCTGTTGTATGTCACACCAGAGAAGGTAACTGTTCTCGACAGCTTTTCCTGCTTAGTATGAAAAAACGCCCTCTTTCTAGCCCATTTTCAATTTTAACATCTGTCATGTTTAAAATCCGATTATCATGATCACAAAAAAAATATCCTGGAATTGTTTTCAAACACCAAAGAATTGATTTCCAGACCTGGAAAAGGCATTTAACTGTTGAAAAATGTGCCCAAAACATAATGAATAAATCAAGTACTGTTTGGATATTCCTTCAGCAGCAGGCAATATCTACAAAACCAAATCAGAACATCTTCCTGGAGTGGAGTGATCTCTGTTAAATTATGCTCTTGTAACAAATGAATGTTTTGCAGGTAGAAAGAGAATAGACAGACATTGTAACATTCACTATGAACACATGACAACATAAGAGACAACAAAAGTCCAGATTCTGTGTTTGAGATTTTTGGCCGTCTACAAATGCAGTGGGAACCACATGTTTGTAGATCGTTCAGTTGACAGTTGTTTGACTAGAGTCTTTAAGAAGAGTCTTTAAGAAGGAGAAATGGAAAAATGTAGCATCTCCCACCCCAATATCTCTTCACTTCTAGTCCACTCAAAGTAAGTTGAGAGCCAATACGCCTAGCTGACACTCTTCCCAAGAAATATCATTAAATTTGATAAATCATTTCGCCACAGACCGTTATTATCATTATTTCACCCATTGCCCCATTTTCCTCTCGTCAGAGAATGCCTCAGTGTCTAGGTAGCAAAACTCTGTTATCGCAAAACGAATCTCTTCTTTCAGATCAGCGCGAGTCCCAAGCTCATTTCCATCATGGAACATCTTTACACGCGTGGGATGTTGGCCAGATTTGTCATCGATGAGGCCCACTGCGTCAGCCAGTGGGGCCACGACTTCAGGCCCGATTACAAACGTCTCTGTCGCCTGAGGGAAAAGTTCCCAGGGGTGCCGTTCATAGCCCTCACAGCCACGGCTACACCAAGGGTCAGAAAAGACATCCTGCACCAACTGGGAATGAAGAACCCGCAGACGTAAATATTTCTCAAGTTTCACTATCGCCCTTACATTCCAAGTGTTCAATGCTGTCATCTCTTTTCTTTCCTTTTCCTTTTTTTTTTTCCTTTTTTTTAATTTTTTTCCTTTTTTTTATTTCCTTCTTTTTTTTTCCTTTTTTTTTTTGCTATTGTCCTGTATGTCTCGTGGATCATCTGTTCCATATAAAACTCAAATTAAAAACGGTAGTTATGAATTAATCAAAACAAGTTATTTTACTGCTTTATGGACAACTAAGTACTAAACTCTCACCCAATACAATATGATGTGAAACTAGCTATACCATAAAAGGATCTTGGATTGCCCAGTGTCTGCTGGATTTATCAGTGTATACTTCCTTACAACCATTGAAATATTATTCCTATTTTGTATTCATAATTGATGTTTCACATGCTGTGAAGATTGATAGATATAGTTTAGTCCTTTTTTTTTTTTAACTTCTCCTGTTGTTTGTTTATTTTTACATTTTGTTTGTTTAACTTTTTCAAGCCTTGTTAATCAATCAAACCTTTGCATTCTTGATATTCCTACAGTTGGGCATTTTACTGAAATCATTGGCTTTTCTTTCTCTCTGTTTTTAACGTCACAGATTCACATCTAGCTTTGATCGTAGTAATCTTCAGTTTGAAGTGCGAGAGAAGAAACCAAGTAAGCTAGTGGGAGAGATTGCTGAGCTGATCTGCAAGCATTACCGGAATAAATCAGGGATCGTTTATTGTTTGTCCAGGTACAGATCATGTTCAGGGAGCAATTATAAAATAATTATTAAAAAAAAAATAATAATACCAAGGATGTAAAGCAGCTTCTGTATCCTCATCTTTTACAGTCTGTTGCATTAAAAAACAGCAAGTGTGCTTGAGAAAACCCTTTCACCAATTTTAAAAATTAACCAAGACCTACCATACCTACCAAGCAGATGTAGGTATCCAAGCCTAATTTGCATATAAGAATCAGGGCTGAAACTGATGAGTATAATTAACCAACTGCTTCCTCCTGTAGAAATGAGAAAACAAACTGTGTAGAGTTTATAAAACTGTTGGGATTGAGTCATTTGAGTGAGTGAAGTACACTCATGAAACACAACCACCGGCTGTTAAAATGCAACATGTTAGTATTTTGGCAACAACCCTCTGTGGACCATGTGTCTAAGTTTTGTCTGTAACTTGATTTGAAAATGTCCTATGCCAAAAGTAGAGTGGACACATTGTTTTGTCTTTTTTTTTTTTTTTTCGATATTCTGCTCCCACTATTTGTTTAGTTTTATTTTTTGTTTCAGTTTGTAAAATATGAGTTAAATCTGCAACTTGAACAGTACATGATGAAGATGGCTCTTCCCACCATGGAAGTCATGACAACAGCCAATGATATTGCCATGTCCTGGTAGCATTGATTTTATGATCGGATTCTGATATTCTAATTTGATTCAATTCAAAATCTGATTGGAATATCTGATATCAGTCTCTATATTGATAGTGAGATGGGGTTATTTTAATGTGATATCATATTTCCTCTTGAAAGAATTTTATCTTCTGTTCGTGTTGTGTTCTAATAGAAAAGAGTGTGAAACCACAGCCAAAGAGCTACAGTCTAAGGGGATTAACGCTTCAGTCTCTATATTGATAGTGAGATGGGGTTATTTTTATCTGTTCCTGTCTTGTTTTAATAGAAAAGAGTGTGAAACCACAGCCAAGGAGCTACAGTCTAAGGGGATAAACGCTTCAGCGTACCATGCCGGCCAGTCAGACAGAGAGAGGGTCATGATCCAGAGGATGTGGATTACCGATGAGTACCAGGTCGGTAGCAGAATAAAGAATGATATTTAAAACTCTCTGATACATGCAGAGAACTTAAAGAACAGAAGACTAGGATGACCTCAGAAAGATACGAGGAAATTTGTTTTTCAGGCTGTGCTGTAAATGTTTGACAATCAGTATTTTCTTCTTTTACTTTTTGAGCTGTTTTTTCATGATATGAAGAGAGGAGCAGGGATAACTGTGAAGGTGGATGAAGCATTTTGCCAAAGCTGCTTCCAGGAACATCAGATCTACTCAACTTTTTGTTTGTTTACTCAACCAGTTTTCTGTGTGTGGGGAATTCATTTTCCTTTTATTTTCCCTTCTTTATTGATCTTTCAAATGTTGAAACTTTTTTTTTTTACTTTTAATGAATTAAATTTTGAGAGGGTTCAATAGTATTCCCTGCATGTGTTACCATTCATATAAAATCCATTATCTTGACGGCATGACATTTGAGATTAAATCTTTTGCTTTCACATAGAAACAAAAGTTTTTTCTGACATTTTGTAATGGATTGATACATACATACTTCACTGAATTTTGTTTCTTGTTTCCATATTATTACATAGAAACACTCGATCGTAATAATCACTTCTCATTACTTTCCACCTGCCAGGTGGTCTGTGCCACCATCGCCTTTGGAATGGGCATAGATAAAGCTAACGTCCGCTTCGTGTTCCACTTCTCGATTCCAAAGTCCATGGAAGGATTCTACCAGGAAGCAGGACGGGCCGGACGGGATGGAGACCCGGCTCGCTGCATTGTCTTCTACAGTTACAAGGACGTCACTCGGCTGAGGCGGATGATAGAGCGTGAGTAACATAGGCGACCCATCTCAGGACCCAAGATGACCAAAAGCAGGGTCATTTGAGGAGTTTGATATTTAATTTGTGGAGATCTTCCAAATGTATATTCCATCAAAGAAATAGGCACCCCCATCTGTTTACCTCACAAAGTTTCCATTTGAGAGAATCATACTAGAAGTGAATGGCTTACAGGGGTATCTTTTATTTGTCAATGTTGGAAAATTGAGTAGAACTTGGCAGAGTAGAAGAATGTGTGGAGTGTGGACACAAGGTTCTCAAGCTTTGTTCATGTTTGAAGTGAACAGCAAGGTTGCTAATTTGGGGATGGATGCCAATAATAAATTGCTCTCGGACGTTTCCATTGGCACCCATTCCCAAGTGGTGTTCAGCATTCACCACAACTGTATGTTGGTTCCCATTCAAAGGTTTACCTGTCTTATTAAGAGGTTAAGAACTTGTGGGTACCTACCCACCAGAGGAGATGGTCACAAAAGTTTTAAGAAATGTATTCTAAACTTGAACTCAAACTTAGAGATTACCAACCACTATCATAAGTATACCAAGGTTCTGGCAAATGATTTTGCTCTTCTTCTTCAAATATGTAGTAAATTTGTTTTCAAACCAGTCGCTGTTGTAGCTGTTTTAGTGTTTGGTAACACTTGTGGCAAAACATTGAATATGACGATGTGAACTGTTATTAATTCATTATTTAGAATCCAGTGGCAATCTATTATCCGCACCCTCGCTAGGGATATATCCATAGGGAATGTTCTTGTTTGTGAAGGATACATGAGTGAGCAGTCAGTTCTTTCATTCAGGGAAATAGACTTTCTATAGGATTTATCTTTACTATTAAGCATAACTGGGTGCCAGTGAGTGCTTATCCTTGAAAGGTTTTATAACATAATAAAATGAGAAGCTTACACATAATATATTATATAACAAGATATTACAAGAGGCAATAATAACAAGAAGCTATTTCATCTTATTTTTGACAAGTCTATCAATACTACAGGAATGCTTTGAAAGTGGATAATTGAGTTAAAGTACTACTATGAATAAACCTAGGTGTATGGAGGGAGTTCCAATCTTGTTTTCTTTGTCTTATGTAGAGGAACCTGGTAACTACGAAGCCATGAAGGTTCACAGAGACAATCTCTACAGGTTGGTTCAGTTCTGTGAGAATCGGGCAGACTGCAGGAGGCTTCAATTGCTCCAGTACTTTGGTGAGATGGGATACGACCCCGCAAACTGTCGGAGAAACACTCAAACCGTCTGCTCTAATTGTTCCTCAAATGTAAGTTGTTTTTTATCTGGAATTAATTAATCAAGATAATTATGAGCTTAATTTGAGCTTCATAAAGTAAATTTGCCCAAAATACATGACAAGTTTGTCAAATTAGTTTCATAGAAGAAATTGCTAAAATTTCTCCAAAAATATCACTGTTTGAGATTCTTATCATAATCCAACAACTCTCAGTTCAATGAGCAAAACTTAGTTGCTTTGTTCTTTGTTTTTAATTCGCTAATTTTTATGTATTTCTCGGCTCCGGAATGCAAAGTTTGGATAATGAGTCCGTACGTCGGCATGACGATGTGATTGATGTCTAAAATGTCTCCACTGGAGAAGATGGTTGAGGCCCCCAGGGTTTGTAAATATCTTTGAATGAGAAATAATGCTTGTTTCTAATATTTCAACTTCAGAGTGGAATCAGGAAAAGAGAAAAAAATTGAAAATGCCTTTTCTCTAATTTCTTCAAATTTCTCTTATTTCCTCTGCTAATTCTGGTTTTGATGATTTTCCAGGTATCTTTCACTTCTGTGAATTTCACCGATGAAGCGAAGGAAATGATAGCATTCATCAAGCAGGTCACCGGAGGCCCCTCAGCCAACAGAGGACGAAGGGGTGCAAGATGGGGCCAACAGTTTACCCTCAACTACTTCATTGATGTCTTCATGGGTACGCTTCTAAACCATGAGTCTTTTGTTATTGTAGTCCTTTTTCATTTTTTTTTGGTGCAAAATATGGAAAAAATGATTTAATGGAATATGTATTGACTAAAAGGAGGCTTAGTAGTTTATTTTAAGGCACATTATTGCAATAATTTTCTCAATTTCTAAACAAGAAAACAAAAAGTTTACTTGGTGTTTGATTTTTTTAAATTTCTCAATTTTTGATATGTTTTAAGTGTAGTTCTTCTTTAATTGATAGAAATGCTTAAAATAGATCTTAGAAATTCAAATAGGTTTGGCATTCTGTGCCAGATCAAAACATTCTCAACTCTTTCCCTGTAGAAAGTATTATGGTTTTCTAAATTGTAACTAGACCTGTCACTTTTATTTTCATTATCTATATCCATGCAATTTTCCATCTTTTTAGGCTCAACCTTGGCCAAAGTCACACAGAATGGTCATAATTCTAGCCCAGTATTCGGTCTAATGAAGAAGAAGAAATTCCAACGAGGAGACTGCGAGAGGCTGTTGAGGAAGATGGTGATTGACGGAATCCTCCAAGAGAACTTGCATATCGGGTCACATGACCAGGCCATCTCATACGCAACCACTGGACCATTGGCACCTGACGTGCTAAATGGAAGAAAACAGGTCGGTTCAGGCAATATGAGAAAAATATCTCCTTTTTGCCTGCTGTCTGCCTTCCAACTCTATCCCCCCCCCGCCTCTCTCTCCCCTTTCTCTTATCGCGTTTTCTTTTTCAAAAGGGTATGCTTAAACCTCTGTCTTTCTTGTATCCTTGTAACATATCCATGTGGTTATATTAAGTACAACATGGCTGCTGACTTGCACTGCTCTGAAATATTCGAGAATGGTGTTGTGTAATTATGGTGCATGTGTGTCTACAAACTAATAAGTTGGTGTGGTGTACTTATGGTGCATGTTCATTTGCAAACTAATAAGTTGGTGTGGTGTTATTGTGGTTGCATGTTCATTTACAAACTAATAAGTTGGTGTGGTGTAATTATGGTGCATGTTCATTTACAAACTACTAAGTTGGTGTGGTGTATTTATGGTGCACGTGTGTTTACAAACTAATAAGTTGGTGTGGTGTAATTATGGTTGCATGTTCATTTGCAAAGGGTTGTTGTGATGTAATTATGGTGCATGTGTGTTTACAAACTAATAAGTAAACATTCCTCAGGATTAATTTGATGCATTGTTATAAGACTCTACTTCAATAGTACCGTCCTTGCAACATTTTCTTTCCCTCCATTCACCACTTTTTGAAAAATAAATGATAGTATGGAAACACTTGTACCCTTATAGTGTCCTCCATCATACTGTTTAAACTTCATATACAGATGGCTTAAATCACAGTGCACACTAAGTTGCATAGTTGTGTTAATAATGTATGAGTTCCTTTTTTTTTAGCCTCTATCCTTTTCTCCTTTTCCGTATGACACCACAGGTGGACCTTCGAGTGACAGAGGGTAGAGCGGCTCGAGCATCGCTCTCTGCTCCCCAAAAGAGGGAAAATGAAGTTCACCAAGCTTTGCTGAATGAGCTCAGAGCTACTTGTAGAAACATGGCTAACTCTATGGGCATTAATCCTGTAGCCATCTTTAGTGGTAGGTTTATGAAACCAGCTTCACCAGCTCCAAGTGTAATGGAATTCTTCCACTTCCTGAAATGTCTGTCTGACAAAGGGAAGCAATCCTCGTTGATATAAGACCACCAGTCGGCAACATCTGCTGCCATCCAAAGAGGACTCTCCATCCTTTAAATAGCCAATCAATTTATTATATAAGAATCTTTTAGTATTTAGGTGTTACTTCTGTCAGCAATTCTTGGGTAAAAGTTTCTTTCCATATTTTACTATTTCATGGTACGTAAATTCATTCTGTAAATGTCTATCCACGGTGCAGAGTCTGCTAGCTTGGCGGGATCATGTTTATGAGCTCTATTTTTTTACCATTTTTACCATTTTTTACTATTTTTTTACCATTCTTTATACAGATGATACCCTCCGTGAGATGGCTGCCAATCCTCCATATGCGATGGAGGAGCTACTAGAGATCACAGGAGTAACAGAGCTCAAGGCTAAAAGGTTTGGCCAAAGCTTCTTAGAGGTCGTCTACAAGTTCTTGCCACAGCTCATTCCAGGTAAGTATCTCTACTATAAAATGAATAAACCAATCAAATCTAAAAAGAACTGTAACATAATTACTACAGCTTGTAAACTCTGATCTCTTGCATCATGGGTGGTGGACTTTTCTCTCTTTGACTTTTCATCAAAGGGACAAAATGTTAAGGTTTCAAAGAACACAACATCCGTTGAGCATTTATCCACAGTTGTGCAATGTTGATGTTAAAGTAATTAAGGACAATGGGGTTTTGAAAACTGTATTTACCTGTACCTTGCTAACCTGATACCACTTGCAGACATCTAGGTGTTGTGTGTATCAGTGGGTGGGTGGGTGTATATGTGTACATGTCTAGGCCTCGCAACTGGTGACACGAGACAAAAGAAATTCCTGTCACCAGTTGTCGAACAAAAGAGAACAATTGTCATCGGTCGTCCAAACAAAGGATTACAATAAAGGGAAATGTGATCAGTTGTAGCTAATATGATCCAAAACAAGTTTGCATGTGTGTGTGTGTGTAGTCAACAGGTTTACTAGGCAGAGAATGCTGGTTTAGTTTCTTTTCATATTTTCCAGCTTTTTGACTCCAACAGATGATGACGAGACATTTGTTGAAGACATTCCAGAAACTGCTATGTCACCTTACTTTAATAACCGGGAAGGAGGAAACACCAATCGATACCAACGAACAGGCAAGAAGGGCGGAGGGAAAAGGAAACGGCAAACTTCAGCCAATAATAAGAAGACGACCAAGAGAGCCAAGACCCAGCAGGGTGGGAAGAAGGCCAAAGCTCCCAAACGGAACGGTACCAGTAGCCGAGCATCGGCAGCACAGCCTGCCCCTAATGACTGGATGAGTAAAGCAAGCAATAACGATGGGGGCATGAGCAAATTTCAGTTCAGGAAATCAGGGGCTGGTGGGTTAGGCCTTATGCCAGATCCAAAACTTAAGAGGGCTAGGAGTTTCCTTTCTGGGCCTGGACAATTTATGGGGTGAGGAAATTTGACTGAAGCTGGCCGGCCGGCCAGAGAAGCTACGTCTGGCAATTGAAGCAAGTGAAATCAAAAGTCCGTAGAACTAAGCCTGGCAAGGAGAAAGCTATTTTGATGGATACCACTTTTATTAAATATCAAAATTGTTTGAATTCACAGTTTGCTTCCAATCCACGAAGTTGTCAACCTCAACTCTCCCCAGCCTAACAACTCAGGTTGGCGAATAAGGAATACTAGCAGTTTGGTTTAGGTTTCAGTTGCCTTCAAAGAAAGTGTATCATAAAATAAGTCCTATCTCTGTCAGCATATGTGTGTATTTTCAGACTAAATTATTCTCTTGACATAACTACAGAAAAGTACTAATGCTTAACATGTAATTTTCTTTTCTTTTTTTTTCATTTTAAAGGATAAAACAATATTTTGTAAACATTGTTGCTTCAATAAAAATTATATTTTAATGACTGTTTCTGCTTCTTTTTTGTTTTCATATTTGTCCCCCGGTCAGTAATTAGTGATACATAAACTAAAATCAAAGAAACAATAAAGAGAACAATGCATTGAGTCTTGAGAACATGTATTTCTGAGAATGTCAGAAAATCACAAAATTTCACATATTGAGCAACAACAAAAAACAAAACTTGAGTTGAATACAAAAAGATCAATTGATCTTTTCTTGATAAACTTTTGGAATACATTTCACATGATTTGAAAACAAAAGGCAAAAAGAATGGCTTGTGTGAATGAGAGAGACTTTGAAAATAAATGCTTACTTAGCAGCTGAGAACCAATAACATGTTGCAGCACAAGAAATACTCAAAAACACTCAAAGTACTCCAAAAATACTCAAAAGTGAAAAAACAGAAAGGTCATAACTATTGTTCACAAATTTTCACAAGTCCATAGCAACATGATCCAAGTCCCTAGCAACATGATCCAACATGATGAGCGATATGCATTGTATCTGACGAACAGATACTACACATGATATTATTCGAAAGGCCGATCATATCCATGATCTTAGTCGAAAGGCCCACTCGAAGTTACACGGTTTACGTTAGTGTCTCATGGAGGTAATATGTACTACATGGACTGTTTAAAAAAAATAATAAAACGACCATATTTTTGGTCTTTTTAGCATATTTTATAGGTGTATTGTGATGGGAAATAAGTTTTTTAAAATATATCTACGTACCAAAGTAGAAAGTTGGGGGGGGGGGGTTAACAGCATTTGTAAAACATACCGGTGTCTTAATACTTTTCTCTGGTAAGGTACCGTTACTTAGGGAGCATTTAAAGCTCTGTTATGGTGCTTTTGATTTTTTATACCAACCCTTAAGATTTGGCCCTTTTTCACAATTTTTTGTTTACTTTAACACTTATCTAATAAATTATTACATCAGTATCATTGTGAACACATTTAAGAGAATTGGATTTGGTTAAAGAGTTGAGGGCTTACATTAATTCAACCTGGAAACTCATTTTGGTTCCCAGGGATTGCTACAACTGGGAAAACCACATTTAAATCTGATTTAATTATTACAAAACAACAGGCAAGGCATTTTTCATCTAGCTTGTCTGAAAAAAAAAATAAATAAATTGAAAGCTAGCATAAGTAATTTCACAGAAACCTCCTTTTATACAGAAAATTACATTAAAAGTTGGCAAGGTTTGAGTTGGTTTCATTTTCTTACTTTTTTTTTTTCCTTCTATTTTTTACAATATTTTTTTCTTCTGAATTTTCTCATACATTGCACCTCCCTGTGTTTTGTTTTGTTTTTTTCGTCAGATCATTAGCGTTTTGCTTTTATCTCTATACATCTTTACAGTGTTATGGTATAGAATAACTCTTATGGACAATACTGCCTCAATCGAGGCCGGTTTGTAAAAGAACATACAAAGAAATATATACTTATTATGAAAATACCTATATACATGAGTGGGTGGGTGGGTGATGTTGCTATTTACATGCACGGTGCGCCTTAATACAACTGTACAGTTCATTCTATATATCAATATTATAATATATCCAACCAACCCATCCATCAATCACTTTCCTCCCAACCCCCTCCCCACACCCCCTCCATCCTCCCTACCTCTCCCTCTTTTCAATCCTTTATGTCTCTTGGTTCAATGCAATTACAAGACATGACGACAGTCGTATTACCACCTACCAAATTACCCTGAGATATAACAAATACTATAGTATTTGTACTGGTTACTTTTCATGTAAACCAATCGCACTAACCGATTACTCCTGATACTGCCTTAACAGCTGGCATAACGGTATCACCAGGGACATTAACTAACAGTAGTACTGGAATAGTTCACAACTACAGAAAATTAAGTACTGGATATGTGCCATTTCAGAAATGCTACAAGCCTCTTACAATTTTTCAGCTCCAAATGACATTTACCATCCAACTACCAAAGTAGCTGCACAAAATTACTCTACCATTGAAGTTATATTTATAATGTGCTACTTTGTACCAAGCCACAACATTTCTGGCTGTTGTAAACGAATTAGTTTTCCGTCCAAATTAATAAGTTAAATCATGAAACATTTCCCCACACATTGTGGGCAACACATTTACATCTCACAACATAGCCCTTAACTTATATATATAACTTATATATAT
>JAAAKB020160469.1:0-12209 GCA_010014835.2 Apostichopus leukothele | reverse complement strand
GCGTGGCATGTCTTACTGTCCTTGTCTCTTAGTGGCTGCTGTTAGTGTCTGCTCTTAGTGGCTGCTACCTTCAGTGAGGCTTTGAATTTCTCTCCGAAAGATCGCATGAGGGTGACCATATGGTAATACACCTCTAACTGCCAAATTCACTCGAAAGGAAATTTCAGGGAACTGGCCTCAGGAGGCTATTACCATCAGAAGTCAGTAGGCCTACATTTTGATCCAACCCTCTTATAGTTTGTACCGAATAGATCACACGATCGACCATGAAAAGATGGGGAAGGCGTTGAGATGATTGCCATGAATTATTGCTATCTATAGTGCAATATATCTGGTATGAATTATTGCTATCAAAACCAATTGAAGCGGCACCTGTGTGGCACGGGTGCAACCATACATACTTTTGGGGCGTTTATCACCTAGAAAAAATCAGGGTGGGGGAGATGGGACCCCCCTTCACTGGCAGACAATATTATTAATACCAAAATTTGTAGTGCACATGTACATCATTATGTAATATCTATGCGGTACAACATACCAAAACAGTCAAATCATTTACAAGTTTCAAAAAATTTGAAAAATATAGCAACACAGTTTGCATCTATGAACTCTCCATTTACTGAAATATCCATGTAGGACCCTCCCCTGGGAGAATTGACATCTAATCTCCCTCCCCTTGCCCAGTAAAAAAAAAATTGGTTACGCCCCTTTTTTAAAATCATTTTCCTGCTTGTTCTGTTACTCAAAGACCCTGGTATTCAAACTATTTTGCTTTGTGAACCCAATTTTCACCTTCATCTTGGCGATCCTCACTATAGGTGGATGTCGTGGTATGGGGATAGGGTCTAGGAGAGGGAGAAGGTATCCATCTCCCTTTTGAGCATTTGTATATGCTTAGTTCAAATATGGTGTTATTATTTTACTAAATTGTTGTTTTTCACAAAACTCGACAAATTATTTTTCCTTTGGAATCTTTTGGCAACCCATTAAACATTTTGGTGACCCTATGTAGATGGCAAGATTTGCCAATCTCTAAAGCCAATAATAAATAATCTTGCTCAGTTTTTTGGCAAAAACTTATTCTCAGAATTAGTTATTTTGCAGAAGTCAAGTAACTACTTAAAACTTGTCTATTTTAATCATGTTTTGTTGCCCCAAATGTCAGTAAGGATACTCTACTGAGCATTTTTTGTATTAAGATTAATGTATGTCGTCCATGCAGTTACAGAGTTGTTGACAATTTATAATCATGGACGTTAAATATGAATGTAAGAGACTGACTTCGTTCAGCTTGCGGCTTTGATAAGCCAATGATGGCTGCTTCGCGAGTTCCTGCTTGCAGGAGGATCTTAAATACACACATAACAAAGAGAATCACAAAAGAATCAGTTCAAATATCATTCACAGTTTAATTGTTCTGTTTATTCAGCTGATGCAAAATGGGAAAGTAACTTAGATCCTATATACCCTTCAAACCGAACAAGACTTAACTTCTCAATTCAAGGCATATAAGCCAGTAACTTGTACATAATCAGAAAAAGCTTGAACACACCTTGATACTGATTATTCAGTGCCCATCGATAGACAATCATCTTTTTGAAAATGGATTTAACAATCAACGGGTATCAGCCAAAATTTTAGCACCCTAAAAAAAAACATTGACGGAAGTTTGCAAAAGGTAGTCTCACAGAGGCTCTGTTCACCTGCCATTGAGGATTATTAAGAAGAAAAGTCTCAGTGTAGATAACTGGTTTGAGAGTGGCAGTAAAAATGCTGCTTGAAACTTCACATGCGTGACCATTATCTGACTTTTTGGCATATTTGGGGGCAATACTGATGACCTGCAAGGAAAAATTAAAGAAATATTCTAGAATATAACCTGAATTAAAGAGAGGGTTATCACACAGCCTATTAGTATGATACCACTAATAAACCATTACTGTTAGGATATCGGGATTGAAGTTGCAGCTACATAAATCCGCTTTTCTTTGCCGAGTCCCAAAATTCCTGTTATTGCTCCTGTCGTTAACTGGTCGTCGTTACCGTAGAGTTGTAAATATTTCAGATTTTGCGATTCATTCATGACGACGAGAATATCAGTTTCCGAGAGGTTTGGTAAGTTAGACATGAGTACTCTCCTTAAGGATGGTAAAGCTCTTGGAATGCTGGAAAATGAAACCGAGGTCAGATGTGAACAGCCGGAGATATCCAAAGTCTCGAGATGGCCAAGTTTCTACGCACGAGATTGAGAAAGGAAAGGAACAATAAAAATAAGAACAATTTAGGATTTTATATATTATTTACATATTCTGGTAAAATGACATGTATATTTTCCATACCCAACAGTTTCAGTGAACAGTGGCTCTACCACAAAGGTTTCAACCTCTTCAGTAATGAAAAGGTTGGAATTTGATCATCTATTAACTGGCGAATATACTACCTACAACATTACCTCTGCAACAACAACCACAAAAAAACCTGCCTGTACTACAGTTTCTCCCCTGCTTTGAGAAACATGAACCATCCTGATTCACTTGAGGTTTACTCTTTTAAAATATCATAAAAGAAAGTGTCCAATGTTTTGTCAGTTTTACACTATTGATTTCAAATATGCTAGAAATTAAATTAAAAAAAGTCCCTCATATACAAATTTCAACAAGCATTTTATAGGCACCATCAAAAGAATTTTCCATATTAAGTGATTTAATTGTCTTAATTCATTTTCTTTATTTAATTATTTCATAAATTTTTGAAAATAACTTAGAGAGTCAAAGTATGCATTTTCACCTAAAATCTGTTAATTAAATTAATGACCTATCATTGACTGAGAAAAGATAGTGGTCGAGAACATCTTTATGAGACTCTCTTGAACCGAAATATTTTCATACTTTTATCGAAGTTTATGCACTTTTCTTAGAATAAAGTGAAAATCTTACTTTTATCAAAGGAACAAAATTATGGTCAGTTAGGAGATAGCCAGCTCCCTTTAAGCTGAGACTTTTCAGATTGTAACCTTGTTGTTTAACAATATTTAGAGTCTTCTCTGTGATGAAACTACCTTCCAAATCAAGAAGTTCTAACCCAGGACCAACCAGATTAAGGAGAGCTTTGTTGCTGAGCTTTTTATCTCTCTTCATCTTGTGGATGATTTCTCTGAAGAGGAAAAGAGAGACAAAATTATTTGAGGGCTGATGCAAACAATTTGTCAATGTAAATTCATACATCCCAATTCTTGAAATGTTGTTTTTTACCTGAACATGTTTTGTAAAAGTAATAATGCCTAAATATTAGTAATTGATATCTTGAAAATGGTATAATTCTTTTACTATCTTAAAAAAAAAGTATAGTATTTAAATAAAATAATGAATATATGCAAATGGTGCTCTATCATGTGAAGACAGGACACCACTTAGTGATTTTTTGAAGATATGAAGATTTAAAGCAGCATATTAAATTGCAATGTATTAAATCCCTCTTGCTGACCTGACCAGATATTCATCAGGAAAATCTTCTAAACAGTAGTCTTCAATATGTTTGCATATATAACACAGGCAAAATTCTGTTAATCGAGTGACTTGTGTCCCATCGTGAAATGGATTCTATGGAGAAAACAAAAGAACGAAAGAAATGATCTTAAACAAAAGCACCTGACTTATTTTATAATAATAATAATGGCTATAATCAAAGAAATGCAGCAAATCATCCATCCAAATTGCCAACTTTGTTTTGGTTTTCTTTGTAAATTCAAGAATCAAGTTCAAGAATGCAATAAACTGTAGGTATCTTGTAACCCTAATATATCTTGCTATATATAAAAGTTGAAATATAAAAATAATTTTACACAGACATTGAGGTAGGTCATGCTTTTGTTTGCTTCTTTGGCATGGATGAAATATATTGTAAAAATCTTATGGATCATTAAATAAAAGAAAACTGTTTGTGCATGTAAGAGAAGGGAGGGGTTGAGGAAGAACTGAAAAAAGCTGGACGGAAATAGATATAAAATGTACTGTTTCAACTGCCAAACTTGTAGTAACCTTTAAGAGGGAGAAAGGAAATACACCATCAAGAGATAATGGAAGAATTTACTATTTTAATACAGATCAGAAGTTTGTCAGAAAGATAAAACATAGACAAAATTTATTAAACCAGTTCAAGAATTACGGAAACCTATCAGCAGACAGTTATACTCACTGGTTCAAATCTTCTTCTGTAAGAAGCTCTCACTGATACATCTTTTCCATCTGTCTTCATCTGAAATCTCTTTTTACCAGAGGCAGATATAGAGATGCTAATCTCCCTCTTGATTTCATCCACTGAGTAATCCTTCATGAGGTCAAGGGTCATCAACTCATCTATGTCAACAAAACCTAAAGAAAAATTTCAGCAAGTAAGAATATTGTTGACTCAAGTCAAAGACTTGGGACTGGAATAAGACTTGAATAATATATTTTTTACTTGTGACTTGACTTGCTGATGAATGATTCGTGACTTGATTTTGACTTGGCAATCAAATCAAATGACTTGTTGACAATTATCAAATTGCTATTTAATAAAACGAAAAGAAATTATATGGATGATGAAACCAATACTCAATTTGATCTGTTTCTCATATTTACTAACAGTCGACTTACAAAGTAAGAGCAAACTGTCAATTGTATGAGCTTGCCTCGTTCTTATGCTTAAGAAAATATATATGCAATCTAGATGTTCTTCACTTTCCAATGATCAAACTTGAAAAGTCCATGCAAAGGAAATAGCTAGATAACAAAAATGACTAACCATATCAACTCCTTGTCCAAGAATGAAATATGAAAAAAATGAAATCAAATAACTTTGACTCTCCAAAAGCATTAAGTTGAATGGATTATCTGTGATCTTGAAATCCAAATTATTCATGAGGATCTGATTCTTCATTTCCTGGCTGCTGGACCAAGAAAGCTTGACCACGTATGAAAATAATTTCCGACTTACCTTTCTCAGAGACAGTGAGCCCTTCTTTCTTTGCTCCATATCTTAATATGTAAGCCAATCGTTTACTGAGTTTCTCGTTGTGGGAGAAATCGTTTGCATTTAGTAGTGTTGGGGTTGCTCCCTCCATTGCGGATCAGCCCGCTACCAAGTAATGGATCTGCAACTGGGGTAGGCTTAGTTGAGACAGGTGAAATGTATGTAGCCTATGTACGTTAATTTATGCCTAGGCCTAGCATAAGTTAGATTTTGCTATTATTTATACTGATGGGGTGATCCACACAGCATGAAATGACATTTATTGCATAGCACATTTGAATAAATAAAGAAATTTAGAACCAAAATGGTGTAAGACTGTATAGCCATATCATTCGAGAATGAGCACCGGAATTAAAATAATGAAATTGCACAGTATTGCATCACCATCTTCCGCTGGCAGTAGCAGCCGATCCTTGCCAGACTATCAAGTTATTTTAGTCGGTTTTGTTTACATCTGCAGCGCCCTCGAAAATGTAAGCGCCCAGACCGAAGACTGAAATTGAAAAGGAGCTGGAAGGTTAAATTTCTTGAATAATGGAAACAGCGACACTTGAACATGAGGAAAGTACTATGGAAGCTGAGGATGACGACAGCAGTGGCGATGACGCAAACGACGAAGTTATTCAAGACTTAACACAGAAGGCAAGACCTTTTCAGAACAATTCATCGCTATGTTTTAGAAACTAATGTTTGTGAAGGTGATACGATTTGTCCACATGGATGTAGAGATATGCTGTTAGTACCTGTTATGCGAAAGTGGTAGTGCTCTATCAGAATTCGTGCTTACAGTACAGTACAGTATTCCATGGCTGCCGTGGAATAACAAATGTATTAACCATTTTTCATTAGCCAGTAAACTTTATTCATAGTAGAAGATGTCATTCTGTCTAACGAAACTGCTATACAGCTTTGCAATACATATCACATGCACATATCACATTGTGGCTTTTTAGTATTTGCACATTAGCGGGAGGAGTAGCGTGTATCCGTCAGTATTTACCCAATGATCCATCTCCGAGTCCTACGGTCATAACATGATGCATCCCTTTGTTTTAACGCAGCTGAATGAATTTGATTGTGCAAACACTTATTCCTCATTCTGCAGGGCAAATGTGCTCAACTACCTTTTTTTGCTTTAGCCAAAACATGGCCCACTCAACATTTGATGGAAATTTCATGGAGGTGTCTCAGCGGATAACTGTTAATACATGGAATGGATAAAATTGAAGAAATATATTTATGTACAAGCACCTCAAATATTTCAAATTATTCTAGTTTTATAATTTGGTATTGGTGACCATTTGTGAACCTTTCTGGCATATATGATGTAGCAATTTTACATGCCTTTCAATGAAATTTTGACAAGTGACTGAGGACTAATTTGAAAACTATTCAGCCATTAACTAGTGCTTAAACCAAGATATTCTTTCTTGTTTTCATCAGTGGCATGTACTGTACACTTATTTATATATTTGTTTTTGCAGGTTGCTGCCAATCCATACCAGTATGACCTACACATTCAACTTATAACTGTATTGAGAAAAGAGGGAGAGTTTGACAAACTTTGTAAGGCAAGAGAAGATATGAGTGCAATATTCCCACTGACTGATAGTGAGTATATAAACATTGAAATCAAATTTTATTAAAATTTGGAGATGAAGCTTATTGTAATTTCCAGTTGGAGTAAGGTTCTATTACCATCTTTAGCTGTTGGTCTTAAATCCTGGTCTTAAAAAAAAGAAAAAAAAAAAAGAAGAAGATGGAAATTCATTGGGCATATATTGCGCCAAAACCCTAACAACGACAGCAACATTAGCATGACTTGGGCACCAGAGGGCAAGAGAAAGAGAGGGCAACCAAAAACAACATGGCGCAGGACAGTAGACAAAGAAAGAGAGAGGGCTGGTTGGCGATCCTGAAATGAGGCCAGAAACGCAGCTGCCGACCGAGATAAATGGAGACGCTCTGTTGAGGCCTTATTTGCCTCTAGGCAAGAAGAAGACAGATGAGACACAGTTCAGAGTTCATAACAGTGTTCTCATCTAATAAAATTCTTTTCCTCGTAAGATGGTTACATTATGAACAAAATGACTAAATATGTTTGTCAAATTAATCTTTTATCTGATCGATTAATACCAAAAGTTGTGTGTGATCTTTTCCAGGACTATGGTTGGACTGGATAGAGGATGAACGGAAGTTTACGGAGGATGGCAAATCCAAAGAGAAGATTGAGAAGCTGTTTGACAGGGCTGTTCAAGATTATTTATGTAGGCTTCCCAGCATTATATCTTATAGCTATATACAGATTGCATTGTAATCAATGGAATCTACAGTAGGGCATGAATATGGCTTTAATTTATGACTATTCCTCTTGGTTACTCCTTCATTAAAAAGTAGATTCAAACTCCTTTTGATTGTTCATGGATTATATATATAACTAACTGTCATGTTAATAAGTTTTTAGTTGGGATGGATGTCTCTATTTTTAGAAATTGGAAGAAATATATTTCAGATTGTGCGAGCTTTTGGCATAGCAGTGGTTGTCCAACTAGATATGGTCGTGTTGGACAATCAGAGAATAATTACAAATCAGCCTTGTTTGGATAAATGTTGGGACTTGTAAATAATCCATGTAAACTGTTTTAAAGAGCTGTTTGAGTAAATATTTGTAAACTTTCAGTATTATCCAATAAATTCCATAATCATGTAGTTCTTTGTAGTCACGGATAGCCAATTAATTTGAAAATAACGAAGAAGCAGTCAAAATGATTAGATATTTCCAAATCTCAGTTTTATGCATTTGACAATGACTTCTCGGTGACATACTTTTAGAATCAAACCAAATTGGGTCAGTAACAACCTAAGTAGTTTCCATTTGGTGACAAAATGTAGCAGGGTATCTTTGGTGTGATAAATTATAAATTATATATCTTACTTTTAAATAGGGCTTGATAAAAATTGGGTGAAATGACAACCAATAAACATATACATTCTTTTATGCTAATTCTTTTCTAAATTAGCTGACCAACTGTGGCTGGAATACGCCCAGTTTTCAGTCGGTGGGATGAATTTACCAGGAGGAGTAGAGAAGATAAGAGATGTCAATGAACGTGCCATCTCTGCTGTGGGCCTCCACCCGAGAAAAGGGAATGCTATTTGGGAGTTGTACAGAGAGTGTGAAAATGCTTTCCTAACGACAATTCAGGTATAATCTTTGCAAGTCCCTATAATGTAATGTACTATATGAAAATAACCTTTTATGGGTATTGCCTACTATTGTGCTATGGTCAACGTAATAATTTGTATAAGTTCATTCATTTATGTACCCACCTACTACAAGGTTTCTTCAAGAGGATGCATATTAATCTCTTAAAACAAAATATATGTAAAAGAGTAAAACTTAACAGGAAGATGTGTTGAAAAAATAAGACAAAAGAAAGAAGAAGAAGCTAAAAAAACCAGCAAAAATAAAGTCCTACCTAATGTATTCATGATACACAAATATTTGTGTAATGGTCGCTAGATTGAGCGTAGAGGGAAAATTTGGCTTGTTATAAAACATCCAAAATATGTAACTTTCAGGTAATAGGTACATGGTGAACAATCTGGAATAAATTTCTGTGGGAATTTAAGATTGTGTTTGACTCAATTTCAGCCTCCACCTGGTTCTGTGGTAACCAAAGAAAAGACAGATGAAGTTGACGCACAGGTGGAGAGGATCAACAAGATTTTCAAAAGACAACTTCGTGTTCCTTTGCAAGGTAAGAGAGGAACGTTGGTTGGAGTAAAAAGGCCAGACAGAGTCAAATTTCACTGTACATAGATTATACAATGGGGAAGGGGGGAGGGGGGGGTGGAAGGTAGTCCGGTAGGGTGCTCGTGCCTAAAGCCTTAGAGGCTTACATACCCCATTTTTGCAATGTTATGGAACAATTTCATATTTGCAAGCACGATGGAAGTCTGTCGCAGTTCTAACCCTTGGTATACAATTAAGATTGCCTTCGTTGAAGTATTCTGTTTCCGGTATATTTTCGTTCTCGTGTAAGGTGTGTTTTTAAGTTATGTGACTTGATATATGAAAGCTACAATTTTTGGTATCAAATTTAGTGACACCTATCTTGGTTTTGTTGATCCAGAGATAAGTTACCTGTAAATGTAATCTGTAAAATTTAACCTATTCACTTGCACTTGAAATGATTTAATTAAGTGTACCCTTCAATGGTTACATAGGGGAAGTGATACACTAAATTTGTGGGGAAACAAAGCATTTGTATGTTGGTTGAACAAAGTTAATACTTTAATAGTTGGTTACTTGTAAGTTAATGGTTGTAAGCACAAAAAGACCAATGGCAAAGGTGTATGGCTTGCTGCTGCAGAACAATGGAACAGCCTTGACAATAGTAAATTGAAAACTGAAAACTGAAAATCTCCACTTTCTGAGAAACATGTAACAGGAGACTAATTTTTAACGTGAATACTAAAGATCGCATTTTCTTTTCCCGCTATTTTTGTTTTCTTTCTTTCTTAAGTTTTCTTTTGCTTTAACCCCCATCTTTCAATTTTCCTTTCCTCCGTTTTTGATTTGCCCTTTCCTCTATTTTTCTCTTACCTTCTTTACAACATATTTTCACTTTTTTCTCTACAAATATCAGCAATTTCCCCTTTTCTGCTGAAGTTTTTAGTGACCCTCCAAAATTGTTTCCCTTGCTTTCTTTTCTGCAAAGAGAAGCTGCCTGTAAATCAGTTTTCTTTGTCTCTCCTCCTCTCGCTGGAATTGATGCTTCTTCCATCGTTTTTAAAAAAAACTGAAACTAAACTAGGAAAACGAGGCAAAGTTACAACACAATTCAAAATGGGTTTCTTCTTTAACTCTATAGTTTTACTTCTCTTTGTTTTTTTGCAGACATGGAAGAAACTTTAAAGGAATATCAAGAATGGCTATGTGAACTCGCCGGGGATGATGTTATGATAAACTACAAGATCGCTCTGGCTAAAGTGAAAAAGTACAAACCCTATGAAACTGCTCTGGTAAGGAAACAGACGTGGATAAGAAAAAATTGCCATTAGTGACAAAGAAACAGACCTTTTTCTTTAATCTCTCTGGCTATCTGCCTCTTAACTTCTTTAACCAGAAAACAGCTCTTTACTTAAAAGGGTCATGTTTCCATTTTGTTATCGTCATGAAGTAGACTCAAATGTGATACTTTTGTAAAAATGATTTTGAACCAGGTAGAGTGACACTTTTGTATCAAGTATGATCATTTCAAATTGGTTAACATCACAATATGAAAACCAGCATTTTGTAATGAATATGTCTACAATGAAGTGATGATAATGGATATAGTAATGAGCATTTGTAATGCTCTAGTATCCATCAAAAATTTGCTCATGATTTGTCCATGTTGTAGTTTCCCATCATGCAATTCATTGACTAAAAACATTTCAAGTTTTAATAATAAAAACAATTTACTAGTACTTGAATTTTCTTTGTTTTTCACACCTGGTTTTAATATTTGCAGACAAGTTTTTGTCATTTTTTTCCTGTTGTATGTATTTTAGTAATTTTCTCCTTCTTTCTTGTAGGTTAACACCCATGGCTCTAATTTAGCCGAGTGGCAGTCCTACTTGACATTCATTGTCAAAGATGGAGAACCTGCGACTGTCAGATGCTTCTTTGAGAGGGCGGTAGCAGAGCATTGCCTAGCAACGGACTTGTGGCTAGACTACACACAGTACCTTGTAAGATCCTAAAGACAACATCATATATTCAAGAGATTTGATTCAATCCCAAGTTGCCTTAGCTCTTAAGGCAAGGGGGTGATATACTACTACTACTGAAGTATCATAAGTTTATTGAATTCCATATTAAGCCAAGTCCATTCCTTCTTGAGATTCTTAATTTATTATGATTTCATTTTTTTTTCTTTTTCCATAGGATTCCCATTCCACCGTAGCTGATTTGCACCTGAGCGTCTACAACAGATCTGTTAGAAATTGTCCCTGGTCACCGTCACTCTGGAAGGGATACATGCAAGCACTGGAACATCATCAACGTCCTCATGAAACAATCAAAGGTATAATTTTAGAGAAGCTAATTACTTCACGTTAATATGTTCGGTTGCAGCCAATTTAAGTGTTAAACTAGGGTCAGAGTACTGTATACAGCTGATGAAAGTAGAACAAGGTATTGCAGCCTGGGGTGACCAAAATCTGATTCAGTGAAATTGCAGTGTTCCTTGTGAGATCAAAATGGTTGACTGTGACTGCTGCTGCTATTAACAATCTTTCATTTCTGTGTTTAGGGGTTGCTAGGTGGGTTGCTAGGTGGCCAAATCACCGTCAAGCAAAATATCCCTCAGTATTTATGCAACTTTACTGTATCTAACTAAGAAACAAGTCCAGGTAAAACTGGGAGAGTTAGCAGGTCTGTGGTAATTTGCATGGTCACTTGATAGCAGTAACTGTTTCCAATAATAGTTTGCTCTTCAAATAAGGCTAGGCTTAGGTACATATGGTATGATAGTGTTGCAGATCTAATGTTAGGATATGAACATGTAAATATGAATTGGTCAGATAAACTAAAATAATGATCCTGCAATATATGTATGGTAGTAAAGTATGCTTGGAAAATGAAATTTGTAAAAATGGTAAAAAGCATGGTTCTCTGTTTTAAGAGGTTTGAAAACTTGCTGCACATTTCTTCATCAGTAAGTCAAACCTTGCATCCTGATTGCATGTGTCATACCACTGATCTAGTATGTACACTGGTGCCATGGTAACCCATGGTAACCCATGGTAACCCATAGGTCCATATGCATATAAGAAACTCACTGTAATCGTTCCATTCATGTGTTACAGAAACCTTTGAGAAGTCCCTCTTAGGTGGATTCACAGAATCGTCTGATTTTCTAGGATTGTGGGAGTCTTATATTGACTATTTGAGAAGAAGATTGGACCATTTAAAGGACACTGCCTCAGAAACAGGTTCGCTATTAATTAAAACGTTACGTAAGCCATGTATGTCATGTATTTCATGACTTGAAATGTACCCACGACATAGTATCATTTTAGTGCTAGTTATCCATATTTGCAAGATACTCAGCCTTTAGTTTTATGCTCCTTGAAATTCAATTTCTTGATGTCAGATCCTCTGTTCAGGTACAAGTTTTGACTGTTCTAGTGTCCAGTTCTGGAGAGAC
>JAAAKB020160359.1:0-12210 GCA_010014835.2 Apostichopus leukothele | reverse complement strand
CATCGCTTGCATTATCCCCCGATCGTGCATTAATCCTGTGAGTAACGCACGCTAGACCGTTGATTAACCCCTTATTCCAGCCCCTCCCCTCCTCGCAGGTTATAAAAAGGAATAAATAACTTGAATAAATAACTCGAATAAGATTCGAGTTAATTTATCCCAAATATGTCGGCCGTTCTCCCCAGCAACAAATGAAGGTACTCACCGGCAGGAAGCTAATGATTTGTTCCACAATCCAAATTGAGAAAAATAATAAATGATAGCATCCAACGATCCATTACTAGTGCCCATTAGCCAGGTATGTAATTATTCCTCAAAATCCTTTCGCGTGATGTATCTCTTATTCTTTCAATTGAAAGTTCTCTCCATTTATAGCTACTGCATGCCGGTAAATCATCGATAAAGTTGGTCTCTAAAACAAGGCCCGAAGAAAATGCCGGGAGAACAAAGTTCAAAACTGATACCAGTTACTAATTGTTTCGGTCCCCACACGTCAAAACGCGACGTAGTGTTTGTTTACTTTAAAAACCTACTAAAATCACAGCTCATAGATCACCGTAGTATATAGGTGTATATTAGGAGTCAGCTGAACACATGAACATTCATCTTCATTGAAACACCTGCGTCTTTAATTTATTCTTTTATTCAACACCTTTGTAGGGGGTATTGTCCTTTTGTTAATTTTATTGTGCCGGAAGTGTCCTTTCACGCACGTGTATTTACAGTACGCCCCCAATATATCTTACTACTGCCTTTCACATTTTATTGCTAAATTCATTAATGTAATGAGTTACTTACGTTATCTTTTGTAAAATGTGCATTTTTCCTTATTATTGTTTATTTCATATTTGCCTGTATTACAATCGTAAATCATAAACGTAACATACAGTCCGCTACGTCATAACTATAACTATAACTTTTTTAAGCTAATTTCTCGTCCTGTTGGTTGTATACCAACTCTCCTTGTAAACAGAAACGAGTGTTACAATGCTGATGACGTCATTTATCAGTCAGTTAACTCAAAACCGATAAAGTATATATGTCCTAATTTACCGCCTTGCACTATTACGCCAATGTACATCCACTGAAATTCGGAATTAATGTCAACAAACATAAATAATACCCAAACACAAAGACAGTTGGAACTTTTCTCTTTAATATTTCCAAAGTAACATTCATATCAAAAACATGTGACAATATTTTGTATCAAATTTTGCAATACTGAATTCTATTTGCAGTGTGCATTAGCCAATAATAATGCTGGCAGTAACTTTTTTGTTATAAAAGAACGAATTAATGTACAATTATCCAATACTCCCCATTCATCATTCTCACGCTCATTAATACAACTCTTTCAAAAATTATGGTTAAGTTCAATACAAACGCCTTCATAAAACAATACAGATTTATATCCTTGACCTAAGTTAAGTCCTCAAAATGGAAAAGATACATAGCAACAAAAACAGAAATAAATCAAGAAAAAAATAAAGACATAAAGTTGATAAAAGAAATATGACACTATAATTAAACCACTGTTTGTCAACTAAACCATACGCAATGATTTTCCAAGGAAATAATTTCAACAGACACCCTAATCCTCGAATACTGAAATGATTGCTGAAAGGTCAATTAATTCTCTCAGTAATAAAGAAAAGTATTAAGATTTCTCTTGCACAAACAAAACAAAATTAGGTCAACTGACAGATCAGAGGCACTTTCCCCTTTCTGAAAAATATGTCAACCGAAGACAGAAAACACTTCGTTTGTCATTTTCTTTAGCATAAATTTTTTAAATCATATTTTGCAGATGAGACGAAGGAAATTGGCTTACCAGCGTCAAAGCGCTGCTTTGGGGGTTGTTGATCTGCTAATCTCCTACGGGCAGAAAACAACCATAATAAGCTTTGACGCATTTCCGACGGAACGTTTACCTCTACAATGTACTCTTAGTTTTTCTATATCAAGTCTTACTTTCCCCCCACCTTTACGCTTTCCAGTTACATATGGCGAAGCTCGTGAGCAATATCCATCCTAGAATAGCGGTAATACGCACGCACACACTTGTCACACAGCATGTGGTCGAAGCTCTGACTTGAGAAACCGGCGCATGACTAGCTAGTCCAGCCACTTCGACTGATGAAACGGAAATAACATTCAACCGGTATTTATTGGAAAGTTAACTTAAGTCTTGTATTGTAACCTGCACAAGAGGAAATTGCTATAATAATAGTCTGCTATTTTTATATCAAATTAATTTTTACTGAAAATAATACTTTAAATGCATCCATCAACGATTGCCATTAGAAAATAAAAATGAGTATTTAACTTCAAATAAAGGTTTTCTAGTGAGTACTGTGGTGAGAGATATGCCAAATCTGAAAACATCAAATTTGAATTAGGTTTGTCAAAACATTTCTTGATGATTTGACTAACCAGCTGTGAATGAAATCAGTCAGTGGATTATGCTGTTTCCTGCATTCTTTGTTCATACGCAGTCTTTATAAGTACAAAAGGGGGTAATCTAGTGACAGTGTTATTTAATCAGTCATGTTTGATTAAAAAGGATAGGCTAGAGAAAACGATTTTTTTTTTTTTTAAAGTTCAAAACTTGACATATTAATCTTGAATCCCTAAAATACAAATATGCAGCAAACTAGGTTGATCCTTCTTTCATGAAAACACAGGATTGCATGAAAGATGTGAACATTGCCTGACAACCGAATAAATGGGCAATTACAAGAATGTCCTCAAGATTTAAGAAAAACAAGCATGAAAAATGATGAAGTCAAAATAGAAAAGGAAAAAAGATTCTAAAAATTATGTAAAAGATTATGCAATACAGTAATCTTTGGCTGTTTGCTTCAAAAAAGCATGAAATGATAACGATATTTACAGTCAAGATGAAGAATTAATGTCAATCAATTATTTTTATAAAAAATGGCAATTAAAAAAAAAAGGAAATTTAAAGACAGCAATATTATGTACAACTGTCTAGTTGCAACTGAATTTTGAAGTAACAGTAAAGTATGAACAGTTTAATAATATCCTGTTATTTCATCACAAGATGTTGATCCTTTCAATTCCCTCCCCCCACTCCCTTCCTCCCCTTTTCTGTAGTATGAACTAGAATGACTTCACTAATTTTAAATTTTCAAACAATGCAGCAAACTTGCATCTCAAAAGAATGGATGATTAAAACTAAAGCCATTTTCACGCTGTTTTCTTCTCCACTGTAGTGACACAGTTGAGGACAAACAATTCTTTGAAGCTGTCAGTTTTGGTGTAAACATACATAATGTACTTTGTTACATGTTTTCAGTAATTTGATAAAGTACATAACAGAATCTATACAATCTAAATTTATTCATTACACAACTGAAGCCCAAAAGTCACTTGCATTTCAATTTCAGGAATTAATTACTTGTTTATTGTTCTAAGGTTTCAATTTCATCGACAGGATGTGTCATCGGATGGACCACTACAAAACAGCTTCATTTCTTTTAATTTTGTTGGAATAAACGAAAAGGTTCATAACATTTGCTTGATTCAAATGTTTAACTGTTTTGAAGATAGAGGATTCTTGTTTTCTAGGTAGAACTCCATGAAACTTCAGGTGAAATTAGATTTATATAAAAGATTAAATATATTAATATAATCCCCAAAGCTGGTTATAAGAGCGGCTACTACTAAATGATACACCAATAGTCTTTGCCAGTATAAGTCACTTGTTTAATATTCAAGGTGTGAAAAGGTCAGGGATGGTGGAGGGAATCAGTAGCTTGTTCTGACCAATATAATACATTATGTCACTACAGCCATTACCTATAACATCATACCAAGGATAATACAGGGTAGACAGTCTGTGCACTCACATGCATAGATATGTGGGCTCCCATTTCCCCCCCCCCCTTCTCCTTCCCCCTCCCCTGGGCAATTAGAAAACTTAAACCTTGTGTGGGTCATGTATTTTGTATGTCATTTTTGTATGGATGAATATATTGTTTTTAGGGGACTATGACACATGTGGGAGAGTAGGGGGGGGGGGGGAGCCCCCAATAGCACCCTTATAACCTCACCTCTGCCTCACTGTTGTTTTAAAATGACATTCACTAACATGGCCAAATACACATGAAACCTTATAATGAACAAGCAAAACTAGGAAAGAAAAAAATAAATCTTAAAATGCAGTGCCAGGCACAAGAGGTTAAGGTTTAAACACCTATTTCAGCTACTTCTATCTGTGATTGTTAAAGTTAAATATTACAGAAACACACATGCAGTATTCCACTGCGGTTTAAACTATTGCAAATCTTAGATAAAGCATACTGTATGTACATGGTGGAGGCGCCATATAGTACTCATTCATGTGTTCAGAACACTGGTGATGTTGAATTCACAAGAAGAGATAAAATTGAAAACTATCAAATGTGAAGGGAAAGAAAAGGAGAAAAAATATAACAGCATAAAAACAGAAGTAAATATAAATAAAACTGAATCTAA
This sequence comes from Apostichopus leukothele, assembly GCA_010014835.2. NCBI lineage: Eukaryota > Metazoa > Echinodermata > Holothuroidea > Aspidochirotida > Stichopodidae > Apostichopus > Apostichopus leukothele. The sequence goes on along the minus strand of JAAAKB020160359.1, from coordinate 7,710 downwards.
ATACATCGATGGAAGCACAAAGCTGATACCACATATAATTTCTTAACCCCAGCCTGAAGCAAGGATACTTTTTTTAAAGAAACAACTGAAGTAGAAACTAAAGAAGTAAAAAACAAAATGCACATTAAAACAATCTTCTTTTTTTTGCAAGCACCGGAAGGCAAATGGAAAAGAATTCTGCATATCTTTATATCGGAAGACATTTTATTCTATACAGGGTGGAAGGCTTTGAACGTTTTCCGTAAAGTGTCATTGACATCAATCTGTCTCCGTTGATAAGTTACAATATTTTGAAGAGCCGATTTATCTTAAAATCCTCGCAATGGACGTTGTCATAATATATATCCACTGCCTGACATACACTTCTCTTCAAAACAACAGCTGCGACCAGATAACACAGCTGTAGACGCTACTATAAATGCGATGATAGCAATAAAGGTTTCAGGGAAGTTGAAGGACAACATAGTGATGGAGAGAGTTTACATTTCTGTCATAAATTAGGTGTAACAGTTTAATTATTTAAAAATTAAAGTATTAGATCAGCAATAAGAAGTTAAACTTGACTTTAAATTCACTGATTTGAATTTAGTTCGTTTTCCAACAATTTGGTGGCAAGGTTCAATATAAATAATAATGATAGTGAGTAATAATAATAATAGTGAGTGGTATGAAGTATTTTCAAACCTCTGGAGTGTGTTCACCCATTATGGTGCAACAACAGATATAGCAACAACAAAAAGTACAAGTTTTCAAAGCCAGGATACAAGAACAATTCACACAATGTTCCCCCAAAAATAACCTTTTCAGTTAAGTCTTAAGTAAAAACCACTTCAGTGCAGAAACTACTACAAATGAAAACCCTTACATTTGCTGCCACCGAAATGTTTCCTTTTGGTTGCTCATGTAACAACACATCACAAGTACTCCTCAGTTCTGGTTCAATAGCTCTGGAATGCAGCTTACACGATATTTACAATCTGCTCTATGGCCTCCCTGTGGCGGTATTATTCATAGGTGCGATACCTGAAGAACGTTACTTAGACAGACCTTGCTTTGTTTGATATGCTGTATCCATATCATTCCTGTTGTTCATATGAATGTGTTTCCCTGCAGTAGTTACTATATTATCTATTTAATTTGAAAAAGTGTGGGGTCTCTTGTTTCAATCCATGCAATATTCTCAGACACTGAAGTCTGAGGTAAACAAACTCAGGAACCTGCATTGATATTTCTTAGTATTTTATTCCCCTCATGACACAGAATTCTAGGCTGAGAACCATCTAGTAAGTTTTCTGACATGATTGGACTTCTAGGCTCTGTACTCAATATTCAAGGTTTCCTTCCATACAATCTGAAAGATAGGCTCTGTCCCTTCTAGTGTGTTCCTTCCATGCAAAGAAGGCTACACTTTGAAGAAATCCCATAAAATGGGGGAGGCTAGGCTAGGCTCCGTCCCTTCCAGTGTATGTTCTCCATACATGGGAGGCCAGGCGGTACTTTCTACTATCTAGTATCTGATAAATTTCTTACAGAAACTGTTGATTGAGCAACCACAATGTTTACAGTACGACATTTTACATAAAAGTTTATAACTTGATGTTTCACTTCAAGAACAGCTTTTGACATTTGGTTGCCAATTTTTATGCAACCAAATGAGCAATAATGAAAAGAAGATTAAAACTAATCAAACTAAGACAGAAGATAATTTAATCAGCAGGTTACAACTGAATTGGATTAACATCCCCAATATTTGCTATTACAATATAAATAACATGCAGAGGGCTAAAAGGGCTGGAACTTTAGCACCTTCAAAAGATAGTATTCTGATCTGATGATTTCACTCAGTCTTCTTAAAACCTTCAGAGACAAGTCTGTAGCAGTGTAGGCACAAAACCAACATCTGTACGTCTCTATACACCTTCTACTGATTCCTTCCATTTAATGGTAGAACCATTTCTAGCAGTTCTTCTGGCTTTGAGTTCAGTCATGGCAGTAAACTTCTTTTCTCTGTAAGGTACTCCACTGGTTCATTCATCAGCAACCATATCTCACCACCCAATTCAATTCCCACCTCCAAATCACTGAGAAACAGTCAGCATGGAGCATTAACATATATTAACATATATTACCATACATTACCATACATTAACATATATATCTAGTAACAAGAAGATGCCTTGTGTTACTCTGTATCACTATTGTCATCTCTTCTCAATTGATCATATTGATTTTCTTCTACCACCTTCCTCTCGGGTTTCCTCTTTGGTTCGTAGTTCAGTTTACAGTACCCTTTCGGTACCGTTATCCCTAACCGGGAGTAACTTGGATCTCCGGTCTCCGCTTCTCTATCGAAAGAATGTCCTAAATGTTGATACTCGGACGATTGATCTTTTTCATCGAAGTCGACCTGAGCGTAGATTGGAAAGTTTCTCTTTCCCTTGGCCTCAGAGTCGCTATTGCCAGAGTCCTCTTCGCTGCCCGATGCAAGCTTCTCGTAACCCCCCGTAGCACCATCTGATGGTTCTAACCCCCCAACGGCACCCTCACAAAATCCAGAGTCTGTTGGCTTCTCCGTCCCATCTGCCGCTCTACGAGAGGAGCCCCCCTGGCGGCTGAAGTCTTTCTCACCTGCATTCCAATCTTCCGAAGCTTCTTTCTTTAAATCATCATCAAGACTGACGCCTTTCACATCAATCGGCTCTTCATAATTCGAAGTCTTAAACTTGTCCTTGTTCAGAGCCTCTTTTTCATTAAAGATATTTCTATTCAATTTTATACCCTTTGGTAATTTACTGATATTGTCAAGATTTTGACCCGCTTCTTTTGTGTAGAATCGCTGGGCATCCACATCTAAGTTTGTAGATTTGCGGGGGTTCGGTTTCATCAGTGGTACGCTGGCATTTTCTAAATCTTTCGGCCTTCGGAAAGAGTTTGATATAGGCTCTTCTGTGTTTTCACTCTCCACGAGAGGTGTGTTGGCAGCGACAAATTCAGGCTCACCTACGGAGATGACAAAAAATAGGACATTGCATAATCTGCAGAACAGATGGTTTGGTCAAACACTGCAATGTGACATGTACACTGTAAACTACAATAACCTACCACACACGCTGAACACTAGCTTGTCAACTTTCATTGCTTCCTATTCCAAAGTGTCACAAATGTTCAACCTCAAAGTATGTCACAGATATGTTGGTTAACCTCCATTTTCACTACCAATTATCTTGTTTTAATATGCCTGCAGCAAGACATTGGATGAATTGCTGCTTGGATAAAAATCAGGTTTCCCAAAAGATTGAGACTAGAATAGCGCATGCTTCAAAAGCATTTGGGTTTTCACAGTGTGATTATCCAATTAAGAATAGCGCCATCTGTCAACTCACTTGTTACTCTATCTGTTCCACAGTTTTGACACCTGACTGAACTCTAACTTGTTTGTCTTGTGATTATCCAATTAAGAATAGCGCCATCTGTCAACTCACTTGTTACTCTATCTGTTCCACAGCTTTGACACCTGACTGAACTCTAACTTGTTTGTCTGCACTATTTGTTAGCAAAAGGAGACTTGAGCATATTAACTGATAATAAAATCATCAAGAAAAACAGAAGAGCACGACGCACGCTTCACTTCTTGAATATATATGGTAACATTAATAAAGCTCACTCAAGAATGGGCATGTTGTTTGAAAATGTAAATAACATTGTAGTTAAATAGTGCCCTGTTGTTGAAAAGGGATATAAAAAATATAATTAATAAATGCCATGTTTGGTGGAAAACAGTCAAATAATTGGAATTTGTGGTACTGAATGCACTGAGGATCCATTTTGTCGAAAAGTTTGGTAAACTTTGTGGTTTACTCCCCAAATCAAAGTCACATGTTCCACTCCGCCTCCAAGATCTGTTCCTCACCCCCCCCCCCCCCCCCCCCCCCCCCCCCCCCCAACTTCTACACCTCCTCTCACATCTGCCCGTAGGTTAAATGGAACTAGAAGAACAGTTTTGACGAAGGTACTAAAACTTACAACGCAAAGGATTAACATTGGGGCCAAAACTAAGGAGTTAACTTCCTTTTCACATTTACACAAAAACGTTCCAGAAATTGCAAATCTTTTATACCAAATATCTTACAAGCCAGATATCAAAATGAGACTATGACCTGCAATCAATTGCCATTTTTCCTTGGAGATATTAAATTTGAATCAGTAAACTTCTGGTAACAGTCAACAACTTTCATTGACTGGTGACTGGCTGACACAGAACTTGGTGAGTCTGGTGGGATCGGGCAGGTCTGGACAAGAGTAAAGTACAGACCACTCGACCCAATGTGCTCCAAGTGACTGTAACATCAAACCATTTGTACTATCCTTGTTCGGAATCATTTTTATGACTGTGTCACAACTCCGTTCACTTTCCTTCTGAACATAACGATGGTAATGTTACAGGTCACAGTATGAAAGTACTCTTCTAACGTGTGTCGTACAAGCAATCAGACACTCGTACCTTGCATTAATACATAACCATCTCTTCAACGATAGCTGAGTGGATTTTTCTTGCCACATTAAACATCATGAGAAGCATTCCCAACCAAAGACTAAGATCATCAGAATACAAAAAAATCATTTACATCAACTCTCTCATAAATCTAGAGCAGAGGTGACTATTCTTCTACAGTTTCACGTTTACTAAGAAAAGTAATTATTCGGGGAGAGAGAGAGCTTCCTCTGCCGAGGGGCGAGCGATCTTACTTCAGCGCTTCCTATCCTTGACCACGAAAAACATCGGCGATAACAAGTGGAGAGGATACAGAGCGAAAGTACTTCAAACTGCAATCACAGAATGAAGGACTTAACGGAAACCAAAAAATAAAGAGGGTGATATTTGGAAACTAGGTCGCAAGGCAGCCTGATTTCAGATTTAGAGTTATAAGGGTGCAAGTCATTTAGATATTGACTGTTCCCATCTGTCACTATTTTAAAATATTAAAAAAAATAAGAGGGTGATATTTGGTATTACTAGGTCGCAAGGCAGCCCTGACTTCAGATTTAGAGTTGTAAGGGTGCAAGTCATTTTAATATTGACAATTCCCCTCTGTAACTATTTTAAAAGCCAGTTACAGGATCTTGCCTTGATAAAAGATTGTAAACTCTGCCTTTGTTATTTTTTTCTTAATGTTGTACCAAAAAGAGCTGCTAGAGTGTAAGACTTCTTGACTGCTGTGTCAAAAGCAGCAGTTGGACCTCGTTTGCATGAAATGTTAACAAACCTACATTCATGAAACAGGTGCAGTTGAGACGCTGATATTATAGCAATCTTCTGTGATTAATCATTCCATTCAGTGATGACAAGTTGTAAACCAATCAATCATATTTGTCACATTTAGTAACAAGCGCACATGCTAAAATATACAGGAGCCTTAGTTTAAATTACAGATTTTCTTCAATTTTTGCTAAGTATGTAACCTTGATAAGAGTTAAAGCTGATTAGATTCATTGTACTGACACAAATCTTCAGGTTTGACTCGACCTTGTTTTCAATTTTAGCATAATCCACTAGAAACTCTTGTTTTACTTGAATTCTTACTAGAAATGATTCCTTATAGAAGTGCTACATGGATAATAGTTTTGTTTTCTCTGATGTGGACATCCACATATACCAATGATTTGATCCAAGCTGGTAACGATCACAATATTATTAATGGATTGAAAGTGTGACCAGTCTGATCCCACCTCATAATGGGATCACATCACTGCTGATGGATCGATTTTACAAAGGATAACTGTGCACTCACTACTGTCCAGCTGCTTAGAGGATCACAATAAAGTTTATTGGATCAATATTGTTGTTAAGGATCACTATACACACACAAGTGTTGATCCCAACTGATAATGGGATTGTCACTCTGTTCATGGCTCAAAAAAACTATGTAACTCTATGCACTCTCCATACTGCTGTTGGATCAATATTATTAAGGATATTACTCTACAAACTCACCACTGCCTTGATCCTGGCTGGGAATGGGAATCACAATATTGTTGAGAGGCAACTCTACATGATCTGGCTGTGAGAAGTGATTTCTGTCAGTAAAAAGCAAACATTTGGTTTTGTCATTAAATCTTAAACAAAATAAAAAGTTCACTATTAAAATTGTTGACAAGCTTTGAAAAGCATTTTGGACCAGGCTACGATAGGGATATCAAAGTGATGAAGTAGAAAGAACATTTATGCAGGATAAGAACCAAGTACCCAACTGACTTGTGTATATGTATATATCAAGGGAAACAATTAAAGCATTGGAAAAATTCTAATTATTGAATGGTATGGGCAAGGCAATTTTTTGGGGCATGTTTACAAATTGCTATCAGCATTTATTGGAATGACAGGGCACCACAGACATTTTACAGCTGTCAAAAGGGCATGACTGCAAGTTTCAAACTTTGAAAGTGCACCTATGCCACTTTCTCCAAAGTGAGAGGAAACATGTGCATAAATAAAATAGATAGGAAGGTGTCACTTTTCATTTCCACACTTTTGGTTTAAGCATGTTCTCAGACATCTGATCGATATGTTAAATGTTAAATGGGCAAGAACTTGATAAAATGGCACCTGCAGCAACTTGACCAAATAGGACACAGTAGGAGTTCTTTCCCATCCGTACGCAGGATTGTTAAGGGTGGTACAGTGAGGAGGTACGGGTACTGACAGCATTTTGCAATCTATTAATAGATTTTGTTCAAAGCTCTGGAATTCACAGACTGAATTCTGCTTTCATGAACCAACTGGAAACTCAGATGACCTTTGACATCTTGGTCTGACTACTTATAACATCCTCAAGAGAGTAATTCTAACTTATGGTGGTTGTCCACAATCAACCAGGCTGGGTAAGAATCAGCTGAAACTACTTAATCTGAAACAGTTTCAATTCTGACTATGAAGACCTTAAAAGGAAATTGCATTTCCTTTTCACCGTACAACTGTACATTGCACCTCAAATTGAAAAAATTATTGTCAAAACCTCCTGGAGCAAATGAACTGAAATTCACGGAAATAACTTAATGTTATTCACAAGACCTCTTGACCTTTCATCTATATGAACTGTAGAGTTAATTTAATTTCCCAGTATGTACAAGAACTTGACAATCCGCAAGCCCCATTGGTCCAATACTCTGCATGAGACATCCTTCAACTGTTTGATGGACAGACAAGACAAACAAATAAAAACAGACAGATACATACACAGACATCACAACAACTGTATATATTACTTGACTAATGCAAGTAATACATTTTGTGCCAAATTTCTCCAAATTGTTTAACTTTCTGAGTAACAACTCACAAGTTAAATCTTGAATTATGAATTACAGTATCAAGGACACTTTCAATGTTATTTCAATATCCAGAATATACTGAGTAGTGCCAAACAGACAAAATCCGAAGGAAACAATCCACTCGGAAAGATGTTATCCAGGCACTTTGGATGGTAGAATGAGAAGGGCATTGACCAGAGGGGCCGGACATAGAGTGTGCACAGTGTTAAGAAGGTTACCAGGACATTCTAGGCATGGTAGAATGAGCATGCTAAGGTTTGGGGAGACAGGTAAGCGAGGAGCGAAGTAAATTTTCCTCCTACTGAGTAATGCCAAACATGCAACTTGAGAAATGTTTCCTTGTGCCAGTTTTTGACACAGTGAGTTTAAACTACAACATCTTAA